>APFE031493745.1:0-19165 GCA_000404065.3 Pinus taeda | reverse complement strand
TGAGACTTTGGATCTGTGAATCCAAAGCAAGGGAAAGGTGCCCCCAAACTGTAGAACAAAGGACAAAGCCAAGGTGGAGTGGCCCAAGACAACCCTGCCAAAGTCACAAGAAAAGAACAGTGCTACGAAGTCGAAAAAGGACACGGGAAAGTGGTGTGAGTTACATAAGAGCTCCACTAACAAGACAAGTGAGTGTCAGGCCAAGAAGTCGCTAGTGGCAGAGCTATAGGTTTTAGAATCAGATGCATGTTCTGACTTTGAATCAGAACCTGATAAGGGGAATGACAAAGGGAAGAAGATTATCAATGCGAAGTCCAACGCCACCATTTCCACCACAAAGATCGAGAAGGAGGAATCTGAAGATCCAGAGGAGGAGGACCCTCTCTTCCATTCCTAGATGTGGGTAAAGGGCTCCCCGCTATAGTTCATTTTTGACAGTGGGAGCCAAAAGAACCTCATTTTAGCAAATATTGTGAAGCGATTGGGCTTACAGACCATAACCCATCCATAACTGTACACCATTGGGTGGCTTCACCAAGGACGGGATCTTGGCGTGAGCCAACAGTGGCGCCTTCCATACAACATCAAGCCCTTGACGGATGAGGTATTGTGTGACGTTGCTCCCCTTGATGTTTCTGATGTTTTATTAGGAAAACCATACTTGTGGAAGCGACATGCTGTGTAAGGCCTCGTGTTGTTATTGTTACTTTGGGAAATAATTTATACAGGATACCGGAGCTAGCACCACCTACCACCATCCCTTTGGTTACTGCAAAACAATGTAGTAAGCTCATTTCCAAAGCCAAGAAATTTCTTTTCCTGATGATACGCCCTCAAGGAGAGAAGAAGATGGTGGCCACAACCTCCAGACAGAGCCCCTCCGCACGATGACTACAGATGGAAAAGGTCATGGAGGAGTACGAGGACATCTTCACCTCCCTCGCAGGGGTTCCTCTGCACTGTCATGTCAAGCACTCCATTGATCTGACCCCAGGTGTGTCGCTTCCCAATGGAACCAATCTATTGATGCTCCATTCTGGATAATGATGAAATCAAGAAGCAAATTCAGGAGCTGCTACAAAAATGTCACATCCATCTAGTTCCTTACCCTGTTGGAGCTTGATTGTGTTTGTACATAAGAAGGATGGGACTTGGAGGCTCTGTATTATTGGGCGCTAAACAAGATCACTGTTTGTAATAGGTATCCAATCCCATGGATTGATGATCTTCTGGACCAACTCAAGGGGTCCAAGTATTTCAGCAAGATCGGTATGAAGTCCGGCTATCACCAAGTTCCAATAGAGCCCACAGATGTATGGAAGACCACCTTCAAATTCAAGGAAGGAATTTTTGAATAGTTGGTCATGTACTTCAGGTTGATAAATGCCCCTAGTAATTTTATGAGGCTAATGGATGACATCTTATGGCCCTTCACTAGCTCATTCATGGTTTTTATCTGGACGACATCCTCATCTTCACCAAGACTTAGGAAGAGAACTCACAACACATTTGGTAGGTCCTTCAAACCCTGCGACAACACAAAATATGTGTCAACTTGGAGAAATGCACCTTTGGCACGATCCAAGTCTAATAGCTGGGTTACATCATAGATGACTGAGCAATGCATGTGGATATGGATAATATCTAAGTCATTTTGGATTGGCCATATCTAACCGCTCTAATAGAGCTTCAAAACTTTTTGGGCCTTGCAAATTTTTATCGAAAGTTTGTGTTGGGATTTTCCCATATCACTTGGCCCTTGAGTCAAAAATTATCAAGGGTAGAGCGAAAGCAAAGTTTTCTTTCTCCAAGTCCCAATAGAAGGAATTCGTTGTGCTGAAGCACAACCTCTGCTTTGCACTAGTAGTCACATTGCCAGACTTGCAGCAACCATTTGAAATTGAGACAGGTGCCTCTGACTATGCTATTGGTGTAGTCCTCACCCAGCATGGGAATCTAGTGGCCTATCTTAGTGAGACACTTTATGATACAATTCAAAAGTACCCCACCTATGATAAAGAGATGTATTTTATCATGAAATCTTGCTAGCAATGTAAGCATTACATTTTATGGAAGGATATCGTCATCCACACCGATCACCATATATGCAACAATTCAACTTGAACATTAAATACATATATGCAACAATTCCACTTGAACATTAAATACAAAAAGGGAAACGCCAATCATGTTGCAGACTATCTCAGCCATCCCCCTGTTGCAGCAATGACTACTGTTCTCAACTCTTGTGGCCACAAGACCTTTGGATAGCCACAATTGTACAAAAATGATCCAGAGTTCACATCCACATACCAAATGTTAGTGGATGGCATGAAAATTCTCGATTTCCACCTCCAAGATGCATTATTATGCTACCTGGGCCACCTTTATGTTCCTTCAAGCAAGTGTGCCAAGTTGATTTGGGAGGCACACTATAGTCAGATCATAGGACACCTTGGTGTAGAGAAAACTATGGTCGTATTACAAAAGTACTTTTATTAGCCAAAAATATGATAGGATGTTCATAAATATATCAAATCCTTCACTTCATGCACCATCACCAAGCCAACATCAAGAAACAAGGCTTTTACACTCCTCTACCTACTCCCAACCAGCTTTAGAAATCCATCTCCATTGATTATCTGTATAGCCTCCCTTCTACCAAGCATGGTAATAACTGTGTATTTGTGGTCATGGACACATTTTCTAATATGGCTATATTGGTGGCCTACAAGAAGAGTATTAAAACATAGGACACTACTAGTTCTTCTTTGAAAGAGTGTGGGCACATTTTGGGGTCCCAAAAACGGTTATATTATATCAAAATAGCAAGTTTATGAGCACATTTTGGTCGAGCCTCTGGATTTTTGGGTGTGTGTTATATTCTTTCCACGACTAGCTCACATGCACGGGGAGGGGGGAGTCACAGGGGGGGCAGTGGTATGTAAGGGGCTGGTAGCCCCCTTGCACAGGGTCAAGGGCAGTGCCTCAGGAATATTTTTTTGGACCCTATATTAGGTGGCAGGAACTACTTATGGTTTTGTGCATGGATTCACACATGGTTTTGGGCATGATGGTTTTCTGTCCATGGTATTTTGTAAATCTGTTCAAGGAAACTAAATTTATGTTCTAATCCAAGGTTAATGGGTTGGGGTTTATGGATGCTTTGACATGTATATATATGTATTATAACATTGAAAGGAATATAATGAAAAATCAATCTGGTAGTCCCGATTTTCGGATCCAGGGGAAAATATCTATGTATATATGTTTTATGTTTTATGCTCTCGCCATTGTTTATTTTCTATGTTTTAGAATTCAAATGCAAGTAATTTCTGTACCGGATTAAAAACTACATGGACACTATTGTACACCAAGCTCACCAAATCAACTGTATTCCATCCCCATATTAATGCCAAATAGAGGTCGTCAACAAGATGATAGTGTACCTATTCCATACGTATAAATCCAAGCATCCATGAGTCTGGGATGAGAGCCTTCCCTATGTGAATCATAGCTATAATAGAGCTCTCCATAGCTTGATTGGTCATAATCCATTTCAATTGGGTATGGGATTTTGACCATTGTGTCAAATTGATGTTGTCATGCCTCATTAGACTACACAGACAAAATCCACACATGTATAGTCTGAGGATGATAAAGCAACAATATTTATTGAACACATCCAGCATATCCTCCAACAGGTTCATGATATCTTGGAGAAGTCCAACGCCAAGTACAAGTAGAGACATGATCAAAATCGAGTGCCACACAAGTTTTAGGTGGGAAAAAAAGTTTGGTTGCATTTTTAGAAAGAACACCTTATTGGAGCCCATCTGAAGCTAAGACCACTTTGATATGGGCCCTATACCATTACCAAGGCTATGGGATAGAATGATTTTGAGATTAATATTCCCCCATTACTTTAGCCCGCACCCAGTGTTCAATGTGGATCGACTTTGACCATACTTTCCACCATTACTAGACACATAAGACATTGCAAAACAACTCACACCATCATAGCTAAACCTAAACTACATGTTAGAAGCCACAACTAATCAGCTCATGGACATACAAATTAAGAACACTCACCAATAGAAGATCCAACTTTATCGGATTGTCAAAGTTGGTCAACTCCTTCACTAAGGAAAGTGGCTCACCAGGGACCAAGTTCAACAAAAGTTTCCCCATCTCATGGGGGCACTCAACGCAATGGGGACCATTGCTTCTTAAGGGGAAAGGAATGATCTAGGTGGATATTGGTAGCCACCCACATTTTCCACTTGGATCCGCACCATTATTTCTTTCAGTTTTCTTAATTGTAGTACAATGTGCTATTGTCGATAGTTTTTCGAGTCTTGAACTTCCAGAGTCATTTTGAGGCCCTAAAAAATATTTCTTTGGAAAATGGGCAAATGCTAGTCTATTGAAAACATTTTCAATTAAAAATTTTAGTCCTCAAATTGATGTTCTAATGAGGTATTATGCGTGTCAAACGAAGATCGTATGCCAAAGTTACAACCCCGAGAAATTGATGTACCAATTTACTCCAACGGGGCCCACAACTTTTGTGTTTCATCTCCTAGGGTTAGGTTTTTGGAGTTTAGGGTTTCCAATTGATTATTAGTAATAAATATGCCTTTGAGCCTCACTGAAACATATTTTAGAAGGCATGTCGCTGCAACCTCTCTTCTCAGGGATAAGCTACCATTGCCTGAGCTAGTTTATTTACATTCTACATGGAAACAATTTTTAGCATTTTGTTATTAATGAATTGAAGTTATTTTTGTTGTATCTTTATGTTTCTATTTACCTTTGCGTTTCTTCTTATATCTATATTTCATTTCATTACTTCATAAATATGGATAAGAAGGTGGGTGATCTCCTTCAATATGTTCCACATCCACTCAAAGAGATGCTTTAGGAGGCACATGTGGTTATGTAGGTTTTAACCTTGTACAAAAATTACCTGCAAACAATTTCTTAAAAACATAGAATATACAATGTTAAGAAATACAAAAAAAATACACAGAGAGATTTCCCCTGGATCCCAAAATCAGGACTAGTGGATTGATTTTTCATTATGTTCCTTCCAATGTTACAGTAAGTATATATACATGTCGAAGCATTCATAAACCCCAATCCATAAAAACTGGATTAGAACATAACTGTAGTTCCTTTTACCGGATCTAGAAAATACCATGGGAAGAAAACCATCATACCCAAAACCATGTGCAAAACCCATGCACAATACCGTAGGTAGGCCTTCTTACCTAATATAGGGTCCAAATCAATTTTCTCGGGGTGTTGCCTCGGACCCTGTGCGGGGGGAGTTGTGCTTGGCGCAATGAACAAGAGGGGTTATTTCCCCCCCTGTGACCCCCCCGCACATGCGACTAGTCATTGAAAGAATATAACACACACCCAATAGGTTGAATCTTGATGTGGAATCTCTATCAGAGTATCAAATACAAAATGTAAAAAATCCCAAGGTAGGCACACATATCCCAATGCATATATGTGGATACCAAGCTATTGCCATAGATCCCAAGGTGGATACATGAATATACCATTGCAGTGTCATGGATCCTAATACAAGTGAAAAAATCTCAAAGCAAGTATATATATCCTAGGGTATAGATATAACTCATGTTGTAAGTACATGGATCCCAATGCAAGACACCTATCTATAGTGATGAGTCAAGCACGAGTCAAGCGTTGTATATGCACATTAAGTGACATACTCTAACTACAACATAAATGATCTAATTTTTACAAGTTGCATGAATTTTTCCATTATAAAGATAACCTTAACCTTTATTATATGTGACAAACCCTAATACAAAGAGGTGTTTCCTAAGATACTAAGTTAGGAATACGTGATATAATGAAATGTGATGTTAAGGGATGGAAGCTATGTGAATTGACTCTCCTAGCCACACACTAGGTCCTTAATGATATTTATCCACATGTGCGCCCTCAAAGAGAGAAAGTGTCTTAACATTGAGTTACCATTCCTTCACATTGCGTCTTGCTACCCCTTTTCTTTCTTTTTTGTTTTTTATTTAATCCTTTTCTTTAGATATGCATCACTAAGCATGGGCTATGAGACATTGGTCTTATAGCGAGGTGATATAGCTTAAGATTTATTATTTAGATTTTCATTGTAACAATTTCACCATCAACCTTATGGCTCTCAAGATGAGGCTTTCCTACATGGGAATAATAAAGGTAGACCTTGATATATGACATAAAATCAACAATGAGTGGTAATATTATGAATTCATATGGATGTGAATGGGAGGACGAAAGGTTGTATAATATCATTAGGGGACACAAACATGCCATGCCTACCTAGGTATTTAGTATCACAACATGATGTGGTAGATGACAACGCTTATCTAAAGGAGAATTATGTCCCCTTTGGTATAACGAGGAAAAATTTAAACTTTTGAGTATTATAACGAGTTATTAGATTATACCTAACATTGATCATGGTCACAACCATTTAAGAAACACTAACATCACAATGAAACAAGAACCATGTAACAACCCTTGGTTGATTTTCCAAGTAAATAAAATAAGACCAAGGTCATGGGACATGTATTCCAAGCTGAATGGTGGGAAAACATTATAATGGGCATCACTTATGGTTTATTAATGGCTATGGAAATTGGAAAAGGAAAAGAGGTAATACATGACATTTAATTAAGGAAATAAGGGAAAATAGGAGAAAATTAAGGTCAAGAGACACAAATATGCATGCAAGGGAAATTAGAGAGAAAATGAAGGAAAAGGAAAGAAAAGGAAAAAGGAAAGTAATAGACATGAGACATCAATGATAAAAAGGCATCATAAAAACAATTGACAATTTTTTTATCATTTTTAGAAATAGGGATATAAAAGAAGAGAGAGGGAGCACTTAGATAAGAGAAAGGAAGCAAGAAAATGACAAGTAGAGGAAAGCAAGGGAGCACAAGGAAAAGTTGGAAGATAAACTACAACATAAAAACATTGTAGTTGACAGGTTACATATATGATTTCATTGCTGAGGTTTGGTTGTATTGTTGTCATTGGCATGAGATTTTCCTGGATTGACAATGGTTTCAACCTTGCCTTTCCATTTCCTAGATAGCCATGATGTACTGGGTTCTCTATTTTTATTAAGATTTGGATGGCTCGTAGACTTGGATCCTGGTTGAGGTGGTCTCAGGAAAATTCCCAAGGGTCAAGGGTGTAGATGGGATTTCTCCTGGAACTATTGACAAATGGGTGGAGATAGGAAAATTCCTCTAGAGTTCGTGAAGGAAGTTAGAGGCATCCAAGATTTTTTGGTATTAGTGATTTTTATACTAGTTTAGGTGAAATAACTATGGTTGAGGGTTGAGGTAATTTGGCTTCTATAAGCCCTAGTTGGTTCTATTTTGGTTTGACCCATATGATTCCACATTCATGCTTGGAATATGGCACAAAGGTGATTGGATGAAAGAGAGATTTGGTTCAACCCAATCTATGATCAAGTGGTGTGCAAGTCCCTGACTTGGTTGGATTTTCATATGTTAATATGAGTAATTTACTATTGTAATAAATGAGCACCACTACTAGTTATTATGTTGACCTTATGGCTATCTTTTCATGGATTCTATTCTGGTTATATGATGGTTATAGGCATGGTTAAATGATGTGTTATTGCTGTGGATCTTGTTCACGATTTGATAAGTTATTGGATGGTTAATGAATGCATGGGATAACAAGTGTTGTTTCATATAGATTAAGAGGGCACTAAGCCTTCTTGATGATTCTCTGATGAAGTTAACAAAATCATGATTATATATTCATTCATGACCTGTAGCTACAATGTTTACCATATGTTTGATGAAATTTTTATCATGTGTTTAGCATGTTTTGGGCAAGATCTAGCCTTATAATTGTTTGTATAGATTTATTATCATCCTAGACCTGATTCTTGAAATTTATGGGTTGTTATGGGAAGTGGATTGTAGGCTAGCCCTGAAAACGTGGCATTAACCTCGCAAGTGCACCCTTTGAACTAGAAAATTTTGGTTGCAACTGTGTGGAGGAAGGCCTATGCATGTGGCTGGAGCCTTCCAACTACATGCACAGTTTGGCATGCCTATGGTTGGGCCATAAAGTCTAAGGAAAAGAGAGTTCCATCTTAGGGATTGATCACTAGTAGTTGTTGTGAGACACCTAGGTGATCTGGGGTCCCTAAGGGATGGAGGTATGTTTTGGGTTAGTAGAGCCCATTTCCATAACTGGAAATTGGAGGTTGGGTCATGTCATAGTAACACTCTGCTCATCTTTACCTTAGAGAGCTAGTAAAAGTGGATAAATGTGGGATGGGGTGGTTGAAAACCAATCCACCAAGCAACCATAGTATGCATTAAAGGAAACAACTAAAACCAAGATGTGTTATCTTCATGTGCACCTTATATATGTGCAACTATTAATGTGAGTGTGTCCAAGGTCTCTATTGACAAGCTTATGTACCCTTGTGGAGTCTATTTGTCAATTCCACTATGTGAAATGAAGTCATCATGTAGAATTGTTTTTTGAATGATGTCATCAATCTATGCTTTAAATGGCCAAGTAGGAGTGTTGACATCAAATGTGAACTAGAAAAATCATGCCATTGGAAGAGAAACACTAGCACATGTTTCCCATATGTGATCATAATATCCTCATACCATATGAGGGGGAAATATGGCCTAAGCAATGAAAACTCTAACTTTACAAGATCAATCAATACTCTAATTTTCATTTGAGTGTAGAGTTAATACCCATCAATTGCAACAAGCACCCAAGTCTTCAAAATTATGGCATATGAGATTTGCAACCAAAATCATATCCACAGTGGGTGAAAACATAGATAGGTGTCATCACCTTCCATTGTATACAAAGGAATTCCATGCTCTTGGGAATGGATTGCAAGCTCTAAGATAACGAGTTCATGATTATCTGTTTGAGTATGGTGATTCTCCATGTGTTTAGGTCAAAATGAATTTGAACTATGGATAGAAAATGAGGGAAATTTTAAGGTCGAAAATGGGCCTCAAAATAAAAATATACAACAAAACTAAACTTTATAAGAACCAATAGGATTCAATCTGATGATGTCGACGATGGGGGATGATTCACCATTTTTGGAGTAAAATGGTAAAAAGATAAAAAATAAAAATAAAACTCTTTTTTCTTAACTCATCTCCCTGTGATTTTACTCAAATTACATGCAGAAGCTCTCATTGGATGCAAAATTTGATTTTGTGTCCAACGAGTGCCCCCACTCGAAATTTGAGTAAAATTATAGATAGATAAGTTGAAAATATGAGTTGAAAATGTAGGTTTTTCTTTTTTCTTTCCAAAACTTGATGAGATAATCTAATCTTATTTTATTATTTCCACTATTATTTTATAATATTCCTTAGGAGGCCCATTTTATACCTCAAAATTTTTATAATGCATAGTTAAATTTTTTGAACATTGAAGACTATTTGATAATTTAAATGTTTTAAATTTCTTACATAAAGTATCGACTAGAGTTGGTAAACTTGTGAAGTGCAAGTGCACTATATATGCTAGGATCCTCTTTTTATTAAATCAGTTTATCAATGTGATGATTGTGTTTGTAGAGATTACTTCTAAGGATGTTTTTATTTTTATGTTCCAAATGAAATTAGTAAGTTTAAATCTAGGGTTCTCTCTTCTATTGAAATCAGGATGTTTCTTATTCTTGTCAAACTACATTGAAGCAAAAACTCTTATAAACTAACATTGATCTCTAAGAATAGAATTGTTGAACTATGGTTCTATCAATTATTGCATAAAGTGATCAGGAGCTCAAAATTTGTCAAAAATTCAAAGTGTCAGAATTTTGATATGCTTATCTTCATATCAAAGAGCTCGCCATTTTGAATCCAATGGTGCAAACGCGACTCAAATCCGAGCTCGTATGCAGAAGTTATAGCAAGTCAAAGTTCAAGGTTGACTTGACGACATGGAAGGATTCAATGACATGGCAAAGCCCTTCAACGAATGAGGAGGCGCCAAGTTGCAAACCACCATTGGCCCTCGCATATTACATATCAGAGAAAAAGATAGGTCGGCATTAAAGAATCAGCCCCCGACGCAGAGCAGGTTGCGATGCAATGCGATGTGATCACAATCATATATTGCATAATGTTAAGAATCGGCCCTTGGCACAGTTAGGGTTGCAATATGATATATCGCAATCTCATATCACACCCAATACCCAACGATATATATGTATGTGTGTGTGTGTGACCGCCAATAACGTCGATTACGATTTTACGATGGGGGAACTTTCAGCCCCGATATTGTTATACACTATATTTTATAACCCCGGTGGGTCCACTGAAATCCACCGAGGGAAAGTGCTGATTGCGATAGTACTATCGGATGCGATGTTTTATGAATTGAGATTTATAATCCCGGCATAACGCAAGTTGGGTTGATACGCCGAAGGTTTAAGCACCGATTGTGATTGCGATGGGGTTCCCGGATGTGATATGTTATATGTTGTATTTAATAATCCTGACAGGTTCGCAGAGTGTCATATGTAAGGGTCTGTACGCCGATGGACTTTGTCGATTTTGATATCCGACAGAGGTGCAGAACCGTAGCCTTTTCTACCAGACCACCACTCTGCATGTAACCACTCGGCCCTTAACCACAAGATAGGTAGGAATGATGGCAGAACCACCGATTTTGGCAGAACTGCCAGTTTTAACTACTGATATTGAATTTAGCAGGTAGTAAACTAGATTTGGAGGAGAAAATTATGGAAATACTGACATAAGTCATAACTAAGACAATTTTCGACCAAATGGGATGCAAAAAGAGGCTAGATAACCATTTTTTGGCATTTTGAACTCATTGGAATGGGCTTCAAGATCAAAGGAGCACTTTTGGATAGTATTTTTACAAATTGAAGCCTATGGCTGCCTTGGTCAACCAGAGTGTTGATTTAGTCTATGGAGGGGTTCCAAGATGGAGATGACCTTGCAGGGTTCTTCTAGCCTCCATATGTTTTCTGCAACAACCATTACAACAATGTTGTAGCTGTATTTCATCTTTGCTCTATATGTCTATGGAGAAAGAGATTTGTTTAAGTACTTCAAGTGGATTGTTGTACTTGTTTATGCTCTTGGTAGTTGGAGTATGAGGTCTTGGTTTGTGAGCCCTTAGCTTTCTGATTGTTTCATGACTAATTGTAGGTTATTATGTGTTTAGAGTGAGAGTTCTTTGCAGAAGAATGTTTCCTTGAAGGGGAAACTAGCCACTCTTTTTGTCAACCCACTTATGTACTCTTTACCATTGAAGAATTTTGAGCATAATGAGAAGGGGTGATGCCTTTAGAGCCAATCCAAGGAGATGTAGCCCAAGAGGGGTGAACTCCTTTATCAATGGCTGGTTTATTATTGTTTTGATGCATTCTTCCATTCAATTTTTTGGTTTCACATTTTAAGTTTTCTTCATGAGACTAACTTAGGTAAAAAAACATAAAATTCATGTTTTTACTTGCTATTTGGAGTACAAACCTCAAGCACATTTTTTATATTATGATGAGGGAAATTAGCACAACATTACTAATCTGCCCCAATTTAGATTAGGTTGGTATCAGAGCTATGGTTTTGCTTTGTGCAAGGAGGAATTGACTATTGTTTTCAAGTGAATGTGTTTGGAAGCTTATTGAGGAGAGGTTTTCGAAAGGAGAGCAAGATTGTTATAATCTCTACCACCAAGTTCTACCTCAAATTGTAGTAGAATCTTCAAGTAAAGCATGTACTAAGGAGGAGATCCTGCAAGAATGTAAGAGGATGTGAAGGCTTTTAGAAAGGATTTCTTAGACATGACAGAAATGGTGAAAGTCCTCTATGAAGAGAGGAATACCAAATTGCAAGGTGAAAGCTCTAGATCTCCAAGAGGAGAATGTTCTCCAAGGGAAGAAGGTAATGAGAATGGTGATAAACCACCATATTCTCCACAATATTCATGTTTTTCTACAACTGTTATACAAGATGCTAGTGTAGAAATTCCTTCAGAGAAGGTATATGGAAGTGTTTGTACCTTTTCTCCACATGATTTGGAAGATGAGGTTCTATTAGCACCCAAACCCAAGGAGCTGAAAGAAGAGATCTGAAGAGTCCAAGAGGACACATCTCGAATCAAAAGGGAATTCGAAAACATCTTCATGTGTCAATCAAAAGATGAAGCAAATGGTAAGAATTTACATGCTTCTTCCTTATGTGAAATTATTGACGTAAAATAATTTGCAGCCTTTGAAACACATAGTAAAGGCATTGAATCCAATCTCTTGACGAAGATGGGTTATAAGGGAGGAGGCCTTGGCATAAACTAGAAAAGCATTAAAAATCCAATTGCAGCCAAGGAGAGGCCTAAATACGAAGTCTTATACTATGTTGCAAAATAAGAAAGGTCTTCTAGTGACAGTTCATGGATATTGTGTTCCTTTTGCCATAAGAAAGGACATGAGGAGGCCAGATGTTGGGAGTTGCGTCTAGAAATGGTTCCTGCTTGGTTCATTAAGCGTAAGGAGGACTTACAGTGCATAACGTCTCCAAAGAGAGATGTAAAATATGAATAATAAGGAAAGTCAAGTTCTTCTTTTCAGGCAATTTCCTCATGAAGGCAACGTAAGCCATAGGAAAACAAACAAAGGTATAGACGTTCTATTAATTTGAATGTTGTTCATAATGGAAAACAACATGCTGATTTGAATAACATGTTGAGGAAAATGTTTCCATGCACCTTTTTCCTTTCATCTAACCATTGTGTAGATAAGTGTGATAAAAGGAAATAAATCATCAGGAATATGTTTATGTCTACTAGAATTGAGATTGAAAGGAGAAAATGCCATCCAAGAATAAAGGCAAGTGAGTCGAGAGAAGGTCAAAGTAACTTTTGTACTCACTACAATATGAGTGGACATTGGGTGGAGAAGTGTTGGAAATTGTTTCCATAACTTCATTCTGGTAAGGGCAAGCAAATCATGCAAGCACCAGAAGAGGAATCGACAAAAGCAAAAGTGACGCAAGATGCGACCACCCTGAAGTAGCTTAAGAAGAAGAGAAAGTTCAAAGAGAGGGTTAATTTACCTGGTTGGGTAAGAAATGGGCAGACTATTTGTCCAACTGAAGTTTGTAAATTTTTGTTTTGCACTAGTTGCATATCCCCATAGTTGGGTAACTTGTAAAAGTGAATGTTCATAAGTAAATCACTTATATGTAAAAGTGTTTTCTTTAAGCATTACAATGCTAGTTTGGCTTGTTGATTGTCAATTTGAATGGAGAAATTTGGGAGTCAAGTTTATTCCATTTTGTAAAATGCATTTCTACTTGTAGTTTGAAAAATAATTTTAAAACTGTTGTATGAGGAGTTGTAGCACATTTCATATGTTCCAAATGTGTGTAGTTCTCAAGTTATACCAGTATTCACTATGCAAAGCTTGTTTGGGTTCATTTGGAAAAGCCATTTAGGATCTTATCCTTGATAAGGATTTTGCAGATAATCAATTCCAAGGTGCTCATATTCTTGGAATTATTCTTGGGAAGGATGTCGCTATGGATGGCCATAGTGACATTGACAAGTCAAGAAAAACATCAACTTGAATTATTTGGTCACATAGTGAAACATGTAATTTGAAAGATATTGTACTACAGGTTTGCAGGGGATGCAGATGTCAGCTCATCGCTTATGGATCCGAAGAACAAAGGTGAATGAGAAGGAAGGATGATCTGTAGGACACTTGCAGTGTAGACAAAATACAAAGAAGTTAGAGATTATTTAATGCTTTTGGAGACCAAAGTTTTTCAGTGGGGAAGAGTGATTAGGAGCTCAAAATTTGTCAAAAATTCAAAGTATCAAAATTTTTATAAGCTTGGATTCATACCGAAGAGCTCGTCATTCTGAACCCGACGTTGTGAGCGTGATTCAAATATGAGCTCGTATGCAGAAGTTAGAGCAAGTCAAAGTTCAGGGTTGACTTGATGGCATAGCAAGATTGGATATATATGTGTGTGTGTCACTACCGAAAAAGCTGATTGTGATTGTGATGGGCGGATTTTGGACCCGATATTGTTATACACTGTATTTCATAACCCCATCTGGTCCGCTACTATCATAGTGTATGGACTTTGAAATCTGCCAAGGGAAAGTGTTGATTGCGATAGGACTGTCGAATGCGATGTTTTATGCATTAATATTTATAATATAGTGGGTCCGTGTTATCGCATAATGAAAGTTGGGTTGATACGCCGAAGGTTTAAGTGCAAATTTCTATGGGGTTCCAAGATGCGATATGTTATATGTTGTACTTAATAATCCCGATGGGCCCACAGAGTGCCTGATGTAAGGGTCTGTATGCCAATGGACTTCGCTGGTTGCGATATCCGACAAAGCTGCAGAACCGTATCCTTTTTCATCGAACCACCACTCCACATGTGACCACTCAGCCCTAAACCACGAGATAGGCAAGAATGATGGCGGAACCACTGATTTCGGTGGAAGTGCCAGTTTTAACTTCAAATATTGAATTTGATTGGCATTAAGCCATATTTGGAGGAGAAAATTGTTGAAATACTGACATAAGTCATAATTAAGACAATTTTCAACCAAATGGGATGCAAAAGGAGGCTAGATAGCCATTTTTGGGCATTCTCAACTCATTGGAACATGTTTTAGAATCAAAGGAGCACTTCTGGATAGGAGTTTTGCAAATTGAAGCCTATGGGTGACATCGTCAACCGGAGTGTTGATTCAATTTATGGAGTTCCAAGATGGAGATGACCTTGCAGGGGCCTTCCAACATCCATATGTTTTCTGCAGTAGCCTTTATAGCAGTGTTGTAGTTGTATTTATTCTTTTCTCTATATGTGTATGGATAAAGAGACTTGTTTAAATACTTCAAGTGGATTTATGTACTTGTTTATGCTCTTGGTAGTTGGAGTATGGAGTCTCGATTTGAGAGCCCTTAACTTGTTTATTGTTTCATGACTATTTGTAGGTTGTCATGTGTTTAGAGTGAGAGTTCTTTGTAGAAGAATGTTTCCTTGAATGGGAAACTAACCACTCTTTTTGTTAGCACACTTATGTACTCTTTACCATTGAAGAATTTTGAACATAATGAGAATGGGTGATGCCTTTAAAGCTGATCCAAGGAGATGTAGCACAAGAGGGGTGACTTCTTTATCAACGGTTGGTGTATTATTATTTTGAGGCATACTTCCATTCAGTGTTTTGGTTTCATGTTTTAATTTTTCTTCCTGAAACTAAAGTAAAAACACATCAAATTCATGTTTTTACTTGCTATTTGGAGTACAAACCTCAAGCACATTTTTTATATTATGATGAGGGAAATTAGCACAACATTACTAATATGCCCAAATTCAGATCATAAAGTCCGATGTGAAATCAAATACTAAAAACCATGCTTGAAAATGAAACTATTCTGAAAACCAAATATTGAAAACCATACTTGACATTGAAACTATTTTGAAAATCAAATACTAAAAACCATGCTTGAAAATGAAACTATTCTAACAATCAAATAATTAAAACCATGCTTGAAAGTGAAACTATTCTGAAAATCAAATACTGAAAACCATGCTTGAAAAAAATTATTTTGAAAATCAAATACTGAAAAAAACGATGCTTGAAAATGAAACTATTCTAGGAATGAAAATTAAAGAAAAACACACTCATATGCTAAAAAGGAAATTCACTCATTATGCTGAAAGAAAATTCACTCATTATGCTAAAAGGAAACTATGAAGCATTCTATGATAGAGGTTATTACTCTGCATCTATCAATCCTATTTACCTGAGAATGATGAAGGAAAAACATGTGAACATAATTTAAATTACTGTAACAATTGATGGAAGGAAAGCATGTAAATGATTGTGTCTAAGAAAACATATAAATGACTAAATCTAGTGATCAGAGCAAGCATGTAAATGATTTAATTGAAATAAAATTGAAGCTATATCAAATGTTTAGATGAAACTACATCAAATGATAAATAAAGTTAATAAAACTACAACAATTAATAAACAGAAAACAATCAAATGAAAAACCTTCACTGTTTGTGGGGGCCCTCCACAAACATGCGGTACCAAAGCTTTACTCCAACAGTTAGCTGCACATCAAGTCTTCAAGGTACTTCTTCATTAAAAAGGGATGAAAAACAGATCTTTTAGAAATGTCACAGTTACCTCAAAATTACACCCTCCTCCTTTGCTTAAATGGAGTTTTTATATAGAGGTTACAATGTAGCTTCATGGAGATTCATATGGCTAAAGATTAGAATCAAATGGACACTTAGTTGCCATGAATTTGATGAAGCACAGTCCATTCCAACCTTTGTTTTCTTGACTGGGCATTTATTGACGCATGGATGCACTATTTGCTCACAGAACCTGCAAAATATGGCTCCAAAGAACCTCAAATATCTCCCAAATGATAACGAATTTGGGAAAACTGCTCATTGAAAACTTAGTTGGGCTTGTTCTGAACAAAAACCATGATTTTGTTGAGATTTTTTGTCGTTTTCTCAGAAAACACATTTGAAGTTGATTGGTAAAAAATGCTACAATTTTTGCTTGATATTTTCCTGGAGGTCCACATGTGCGAGCTGGGTGGAATTTGACCAATACAAATCCATATTGGAGCTTCTAGAAACCAAGTCCAAGTGTCTAATTTCATTCTAGAGTGGTGATACTACCTCAACCATGGAGGTAGCTACAAAAACTTGATAAATTTGCAGCAACTTGAACTTGTTAGACTGTCATTAGTTAAAACCACGCAAAATTCTTCTTAATCTACTAAAAATAAAGGAAAATGATGTTAATTAACCACTTAGACATATAGAGACACATCATGGGTAATTATGGTGAAAATGATGGCGAGTGAAATGGTACAATGGATGGTTGGAAGTAATGGCTTAATGAATGACAAAGACAAGTGAAAATGATGACAAATCAATGACTCAACAAAGACATAAATTCATATGTATTATTATTGTATGAATAAAAACCAAAGCAACACTCCATCCTAGAGTAGATGAAAACATAATTGCTGGTGTTGAAAGTGGCTTTGGCCTCATCCAAGGCCTTATCTTGAAGAGCCACATTCATATCAACTAGAATGAAAATTATTCTAAGTTAAAGAGATAATCATAATTTACCATGAGAGAAAATATTGGTACCTTTAGATTGTTCGAAGAGAAATATAGTTGATATATTTAGATTGTGTGCTTCAAATGCATATTATTTAATTGTCAATCATGTTGGTGTTTGGAAGGGAGTGAAGGAGTTTTTATATGGGCAGTTCCTTCAAGTTTTATCATAATCAACAATTGATGGCATAGTATCAATTTTGATGGTTGTGTTGTTAGCAATATCAACTTTGCTTCTAATAAGCATAACATCCAAGATAATGACATTATTATGGCATCAATATAATGCTAGTGGGTTTCCTATACAAAACTTCATGTTAGAGTTTGAAATGGAGAGATGATTATGGTTTAGGTAATACATGTTGATTGGATAAATAAATATGTCAATATCAAATGCATTCTTTCTTCCTAAGTTTGTGCTCTAAGTGTGTTGTGATCCATACGATGTCAAAGGATCCTTTGTGGCTAATATGAGCCAAAAATAAATTATATTTATAACCATTTCCCTTCTTATCACACAATTTTCTTCCACATGTGTAGATGAATGGGTTGGCATTGAATATGTTACAAGACATCATAACTTCCATAAAAAATGAAGCATGGAACCATAAACAAAGGAATATTTATTTAGTTGGAATCAAAGTCAAACTAAAAACTTTACCAAAGAAATGACTACATGATACATTAGCTCACAAGTCATGCAAATTAGGTGTACAATCTATCGATACCTATGCAAGGTTCTTCTACATAATTAATGCATTAAAATGTGTAATATAGTAAAATCCATGGGTATTGTATGTAATTTCTAGTATAGGAATGCCAAATTGAGACAAATTCCAATGCTTAAAATGAAGCACTGGGTTATCTATGGAAATTTCATGGAGACAGGTTTGGAAAACATCTTCACTTTCCATTCTCCTCTAGGAAATATTATAAATACACACATCTTCCACTGAGTTGAAAGCATTCAATGAATACAATATTACACTTCTATAATTTAGCCAGGATCATAAGAACCTACTGCAATCATATTTATTATGCTCCTACAATGATGACACTAGTTTAATTTCTTAGTTAGTATGTTTTACATGAAGGGGAGATATTTTCCAATCATTATTAGGTTAACGATACAGTCTAAACTAAGAAAGAGCCCCCCTACTTTAAACAAAGATATTAGATCTCATCTTCATATAGTATTCAATTTCTTCCCCCCATTCAAAAGTTCTATATAAATGTTGTGATTCTATCTTATTTTAAAAGTATAGTAACTATGTAATATTGTAAATTTATAATATATTTGCATTGGCTTACGAAATACTTGGCCTCAATAGTATATTAGTCACAAAGGTTGAAAGTCTCCCAAGAAAAGGATTATCGTTGTCATTGTGTCACGAGATATGAAGATGAATCTCAATCAAGATCTACATTTGTTTGCTCACATCAAGACCAATTCAAAATGAATATCACCTCACAGTTTTGTTTCTCATTCTTCTTTTTTCTTACTATTATTTAGAAAGTAATACAATTTACTTTAACCATACACACGAGTGATATTTTATTTTTTCCTATACAATTAATATGAAACTCATTAATAATGTTTTGGTGAACCCTTGCAAATCACACACAACAAATGGGAACCATATTAGGGAATAATCCAAGATTTTTTCCATTGGTTGGTCCTGGCACTTTCTTATATAATTCATCAGTTTCTAGCACATTATGCTAATGTAAATTGTATTCCAAATCTCAAAATATTGCCTAACATGTTCTTTATGCTTTTAGTTTTGATCATTTATGCACTTTCACATGGGATACAATTTACATGATGGCATGATTCACTAATCCACATGACACATAAGCATGGTCACCCACACATTTTTTTTAGGTAATACATCATCGGGGAACTACACAGACACTCCCCCTGGAGGATG
>APFE031493740.1:1491-30405 GCA_000404065.3 Pinus taeda | reverse complement strand
AATACGAGGATGTTGCAGATGTGACAATGATGGAGGATGAACTTGAGGTTGATCAAGTTGGACAAAGATCGTGCGGTTTGTAGACATTGGTGGATGAGGATACTCACATGGAGGAGCCTCATGATGAAGTAAGTACTATTGATACTTGTGTTTCATTTGAGCATTTAGTAGATGAATCGTATGCAGGGAAGAGAAAAGTCAGTTTTCCGATGCAAGGGGGGATCTTACCATGGATGTCTACGATGAGACCTTGTATAACAAAGCAAGGATCACTGATTGTTGGAGGACTTGTTGGGGTTGTTTTTGACCTTATGATAGAAGGTACAAAGGCCCGTGATAAGGGAGGAACATGATGATCATTGCGGATGAATGGGTCATGCTTTAGCCACATGGAGAAATTGGCTAAGTGCCCAGCATGACTCATGGACAGATTGGAGGAGGGCACACACTTGAGTATGATGATACTTGGATGGACTTCTCATGGTCGAGGCCAAGAGGAAGTCTTGGTGGAACCTTTAGTGGGAGAGCTATGATGGAAGGGACTTGTGATGATGATATGGTTGGGTGACCAAGTTCACTAGACTGGATTTACAGACTTGGATGGGGATGACCGATTGTTGTGATGGGTCCACTTAGCTGGACAGCATGGGAAACTTAGTCATGGGCATCAGGTTGGAGACATGGAGCATGGCGGTCTTATGCAAGGAAATTATCCAGGAGCACTTGTAGAGGTATCATTTATGGGCATCCAATGAGGAGTGCCAAGGCAGGGATGTTGTGTAGGTGGATTTACTGATGTGACATGGATATGTTTTACTTATGAGCTGATGGAGATGTTGTGCACTTTTGTACAACAAGGCCATGGACTGTGAGCAGACTATGGAGCATTCCTAATACATGGAGAGCTAAGGCATCTTGCAGAGATGTTTGGGCTGAGACTTGTATGCTTGCTGGATGTTGGTTGGAGATGACTCATGGAGTTCATGATGACATGAGGTTGTGACTTTTTGAGGACTTCATATATGGTGGACTTAGAGGATCTGATGCATTGAGGAGTTGAGGTCAGGGACTTTGATGCAGGATGGGGTGCATACTTTCGATTACATGTATGGGTGTGGCTTAGAAGAGTGACTTGATGTGGAGGATTGATATGGGACACTTTGGAGTGATGGAGTTACAACGATGATGATGCCTTGGTGGCAACACTTGGGCATGGGTTGAGCCGAGACTTAACCACTTTTGACACATAGGAGCTGATTGATCTATGATCATGGGAAGCACATGGACAACATGTTGCAGATGAGATGAAGACTACTTCATGGACCTGGGCATGGCTTATTTGTATGGAGATGGATTCTTGATCAAGTTGAGGATGTGACGAGATGTTTTGAGAAACTACTGATGATGGCATAAGGATGTGCATTCTTATGGTTTGGATGTGACAGTTGGATTAACTACCCAACTAGTTCGAATCATGGGGACCGGTAGTGTATAGAGATGTGTTAGCATTGTGTTGGAGTATCATTGCAGCAGTTCACACAATGACGATGCATGATGAGGTCGACACGATATGTTGTAGGAGGCATGTAGCTTGAGATGAAAGGGCCAGCCTTCCACGATGGGAGCGACATGTGGAGATTGCGACAAGGTGATTGATGATCATGGATTGAGATGATTTTCCGATGTATGACATACTGATGGAGTATATGCCTTGGTATGGATATCTTGGTGACAAATAATTGCCGAGATGAGGAATTGTCGAGGATGACAATGATTTCAAGTGGGGGAGAATGTGAGGGCCACGAGCTAGAGGGCGTGCGGATGGGTGAGTTGTGGCCACGGTGGAGTCATGTGAAGTGTTTTGGAGTTATGTTATGGACAAATGATGAGTTGAGTTTATATTAGGTAGGTGGTCCCAGGGTGCCCCACACGATGGGTGAGCCAATAGGTGGACTGGCTAAACGATGGGGCGGCCAACCATGGAGATGGCCAGGCTGACGCATTGTGGAAAGGGTGAAGCCGACGGGAGGAGAGTGTTATGACAGGTCAGCTAGGCACATAGACATGGTGTACGAAGAGTATAAGTTGGACAAGTTTTGGAGGAATTTAACACAAGTTTGATCAACAAACTCACAAGGAGTTATGTGGTTAGACGAGGTGGAGAGTTCTACGATGAGCGGCCGAAGTGAAGGTGTGAAGGTGATAGCGACCAACCACAAGTCATGAGCCCGCACGACGGGTGAGTCGGGGGAAACGACGGTTGACACAAGCGGTGTGCACAAAGGTTGGTCGGGTGAACCACAAAGGGTGTCCATTGAACGATGTGTGCAGTGCCCAGGCAGGCATGCACAAAGGTCAGCCGGGCGACCCGCGGAGGGTGTTGGGTGCACGAATTCGTGCAGCACCAAGTGATCGTGCGAATGGGGGACCCGAGTATGGCGCGCCATGCACGACAAGTTGGTTGACATGGTGAACGTGCGGATAGGCAACTTGGGGTAGGGCGCATCATGCATGACAAAAAGGTGGAAACGAAGTGTGGTGTTTTGGGTGGTTGAACGGGAGGTCATGAACAGGAGCTTTGTAGGCAGTACTACGTGCAGCCCACCGAACGAAGGGAGGTGAAGATCGTGAACGAGAGTTCAGGTGAGAGGCGACACAGGTGTGTCTGCACCCGCCGAATGAAGGCACGGTTGGGCTGAACAATAATGTCGGGCAGGTTAGCACGGTGAAGGCATTTGCTAAATGAACGAAGGGCGAGCTGGGTGAAGAAGTGCGATGGGTTGTGAACGAAGGCGACCGATGTGCAAATGTGTCGGGTAGGCATGCATGGTGACACGGGTGGGCGCCCAAGTTGGGAAAACAGCATGACGAGCTGAACGAATGCGTTCAGGGGTGAACGAAGAGTTAGGCAAAACATGCGACGACCGTTCAGGCAGGCCGATAAGCTGGGCAACCGAGTTTGCCAAAGTTGGAAAATTGGCTAAGTGTAAATTTGGGGTTTCCTGCAAGATTTAGCTTATGTTGTAAAAATTGAAGATTATATATATTGATATATGGACAGACTCATATTGCAGAGAGTTGCCCCTCCCTTTATATTGTTGTGCATTTACATGTGTTAATGCTATTTATGATGAATGTGTATGGGTTTCATCTTGTATAAAGGACAAAGATAATACTTGGTAACGAAAAATAAACTAAATATGAATGTTAGATGTAGTCCATAAACATAAGTATTGGTGAAGAGAAAGTGTTTAGTGGTGCCGCACCTCACTATAGTGCGGTTGGAAGATTACTGCTAGTGTAGGGGCATGAAACTGATGATGAACCACACTGGTTAGTTTGAAAACCATTAGCCAAAAAATTCTCTTATTTGATTTCTATCGAAAAAACTTTTCTTAAAATATTATTATTACTAAATCTTCTATTAAAATTTACAAACATTATCTAATAATATTATTAAATAAATAATTATTATATTTAGTTATTAATAATGTATTCATAATATTATTACTAATATTAACATTAATGTATATATATTATCAATATTATATTTTTAATGTTATGAATATTATTAATGTATAAAATCATAATCTTATGAATCTATTTATAAATATTTATTCTAATACTTCTTATATTATAACTTGGATATTATTAATATAATAATTTTATAATAGTAAAAAATATAAATTTATTATTGCTATTAATATTCATATTAATAAATATATAATTATAATTATAATAATAATATTAAATATTATTATTATTATTTAATCATGATTACTGGATGTTCGAGTGTTATAAACTTCATTATAAACTTTAATAATTTACTTTAACATTTTCTGACCTGCTTTTACTGCATCTCCTATTTAAACCTATAATAAATAATATGGCTCATCATTGTTTTAACTAATATTTGTCTTGCCCTAAAATTTACAATTGCACGATAATTACACAACTAAATAACTGACCTCATTTTTATCTAAGATATCCATACACATTGGAAATATTAGAATTTCAGTACATTCCTTTTTAAATGCAATCTTGAACAACGAGAACACATTGATCTCCAAAAGAAATTATTTATCATTTCAAAAGTATGACCAAGTTTGGTTTCTTTTTATTTTCATTCAAGCAATCGTCAATGTGTACAGAAGCGTAAAACTTTGAAACTAAAAGAACATTATTATAACAATCAGAACCTTACTGTAACAAGCAGAAAATGTTTGATTTTCCATTTATAATTTTCAAATCTAGAATGTTATAGGTATGCAACTGAGATATATAGTATATATGGGGAAGATATAGATTTCTCCCGTTCTATCTCATTTGGATTATATGGTCTAGAAGGAATGCATTTATTTCTATCTCATTTGCATTTATTTTTATAATAGGAATCTGGTTGTAAGGGAGTACGTTATCAAAATAACTCCATACTCTAAGGAGTTTGGATCACTTAAAGTTGATAAGTTGCACAGAAATTTGGATCACTTAAAGTTGATAACTTGCACAGAAATATGAAAGATATATGGTATAATTTTTTTGTAGGGTTTTTAGATGGTGTGAGTTGTAAGAGGAAACCTCTATGAGGGACATTCATTGTCATAGATCCAGGTACCTGGTATCACTTTTGGCCCGAAGGGGGTCAAGGCATGAATAGCTAGGAGGAGATAGTGGCATTGTGGGGAATAGCAAGGCAGAGATAGTGGTATTGTGGGGAGTGTTGATCGTAACTATGATTGGGAGTGGAGAAAATATGGGTTTTTGGGAATGCAAAAGAAATTATTGACCTGGCAAAAGGCCAGAATCAACTCAATCCTCTAAGTTTAAATAACTGGATGAAGCTATGGTTCTGAGTGGAGAGAATATGGGTTTTTGGGAATGCAAAAGGAATTATTGACTGGGCAAAAGACCAGCATCAATTCAATCCTCCAATTTTAAATAATTAGATGAAGTACATCAAAACATTGATAAGTAAGTTCTAACACATCAAAATTGATCACATTTATGAGGAAACAAAAAAAACCATTAGCAAGGCAACACTTAATTTTTTTTCCTCAGTTTTAGAGCAAGGAGTCAAGATAAATGCGAGTAGCATTCACTATTCAAAGTAATAAGATACAAATGCTGGGTAATTCTGAATGCATGGGACATATATTTTTGTAAGAAGTTATTTTCATTTCGTTTTTTGTTTGTTTATTTGTAGATTATGGACTGAGGAGGACTGAGCATGGCTTACAGAATTCTAGAACTTTATATTAAAAATATGGTTATTGTATGAAGAAGTGATATCTTTTTTTGCTATGTTTTTGCTGGAGATATAAACAGAAACTCAAAAAATATGATCTACTATCTATTTTATTAATATAATACAGAAGGTTTGGTTTTGTTTTTTACTCTTTTTTTTTAATAAAAAATGTAAACTAAAAAAACGCGGAACATTATTATGACAAGCATAAAATGTTTCTCAATGAAATTATGACAAAGATGCGAAAAGAAATCTGTGAGCCATTGAAGGCCTTGGAGTTTAGAAACTGCTCAGAAATAATATCATTACCAGATTCCTTTCATCATTTATCAAACCTCAACATATGGAGCTGAATGAGTGCAGGAAATTGACGAGGATTCCAAATTCCTTCGGAAATTTAACTAAGCTTACATATCTTGATTGAATGGTTGTAATAGATTAACACTTCGAAAAATAAACACGCTTGAATGTATAGATGTATACAATGCTATAGCCATGTAACTGAAATATATATACATTTAGTAATAAATGTATATTATTAGAACTTTGAAATTAAAATAAATCGCGTTTTGGAGAGGGTGGAATTCCCAAAGATTTTATGGCTCAGATCGGTAATATCGTGGTTGCCCAAGTTCCAGTTTTTGGCACCTTTCAGGAGTGTTTCAAATCCATAGAGAAGCTGAAGGATCGTGAACGGATTGTGGTTCATAATGCAAATATGACAAAATTGCAAAAAGACATTTGTGAGCTTTGGCCATTGAAGGCCACGGAGTAAAAAAAATTGCTCAGAAATAATGTCATTACCAGATTCCGTTGGTCATTTATCAAAAGACCCAACACATGGAGCTCCCTGTTCCAAGTTCCTTGAGAAATTTAACTAAACCTACACATATTGGTTTGAATGGTTACATTAGATTAATTATTTGCAGCGAAACGCTTGGAAAAATCAGCATAGATGAGTACATAGATCTATAGATCTATTCACTTATGTCTCTTGGCATTAGCTAAACGCTCAATCCATGGGAGAATGGGACGACGGTTTGGGCATTCAAGGATTTAGACGAAAGAATATCTGAGTCTTAATGAAAATCGTCTCTGCATAACATTAACAATGATGGTCTGTGACGACTGCGCCATGGAATGGGCAGGCCAACGTTAATTGCATTAAACCGGTGATCTCATAGCAAGGGAAAGGTAACACTTTGCAGGCCTGTCATAAACGAGTGCGTTATTGTCCTTTCCATTTCCGCTGCCACCACGTTTCCATTTTCATTCACGTAATCTCATTCTGAGTTAAATCTATCATAGATTAAGGGGAAAGGGTTTGAAACATGGAAACTCATATACCTTATGTCTAATTTTGAAGAAGCACACCATCTTAACTTAAAATTTTATGCCAAATTTATTTGGTGCCAAATATTCTTTGCCAATTTCTTTCGACTTGCATTCACCTAATAATTAAGTGGAGACAATTCCCTGGGAAGAACATGAAGATGAAGAGGAAGAAATTATAACAACCCTTCCAAACCTAGATTTAGAAGTCATTCCCATCCTTGCTGGAATTCAATCCGTTTATTCAGATGCAATAATAAATGCGCGTCTCTCTGCCATACATGCTGCAATTCAGGTTGACAGAAAAGGTTCTAATTTGCCTACTTCTCGAGAAGAACTCAAATCTTCTGCACAAGATCATGTAGAGATATGCTTGTTGAATATGACGGTGCACCTCTTCGTGCAGTGGATGACATTGTAAGTATTAAGTAAAAAAACATCTATAAGAGTTGTTTCTCATTTTCGAAAAGAAAATGGCATCTCTGTTGTCTGATATGGAAGAGGTCCCAGAAGACCACGTAAATCACATTTTAATATTTTTGAATGACTTCTTATGTCTGTGTCACATTTTTCCTAAAGTGGAGCTTTTAATTGAATTTGTCAGCGAGTGGGTGGAAGCTTTATATAATTTCTTTTACACAATTGAGGATATAAAATTAAAATCATGTCTATTGGAAACAAAATCGAAATTGATTGAGATTACAGGAAAGGTTTTGGAGGTAGTTGGATATAGAAATGTAATCCTTTCTGCTCCAATGCGAACACATCTGGTGAAACTTTGGTTACCCTTTATAAATGAGACAAAGCCATAACATGAACTACAAAATTTTTAAGATAAAATGTCTTACCAAATGGATAATGATCTATACCAAAGCATAGAATCTGTGCTCATTTCTTTGGTTCTGGAATTTCCTTTTAGTGATGGAGTTAAAATTTTGGTTGAATGGCTTAAGCAAGATACCCATATTTAAGGGAAGTTTTTGAAATGTGGTATTACAGATCCAAAGAAAAATAAGATTGTTTTTGGTTCTGATTGACTTTAATAATACCTCTCATGTTATTGATGTTGGCCATTGACATATTTGGCTTCAAACCGAGCAAGTAAGAAATCCAGATTTAAATGAATATTTTGAAGTGTAAATTTACAAGTGCAGGGCAAGAAAGAGAAGAATGTCTTTGGATCATAATGGCATAATGACATTAGTAGTACCTTCACAATGTGCAATATTGATGGCATAATGACATTAGCAGTACCTCCACAATATGCAATATTGGTCATTAATTTATTGTAAAATTGTATGTCCTTTACATATGTATTTCATTTTGTAATGTATATTTAAGATTATTGTTATTACTCTATTAAGTTGGCTCAGACAGATTGTATTTGATGCTATTAATAGCCTTGGGATGGTAATACAATTTAAATAAAATAACTTATTCTAGTTGAACTTAAGAAAATTAAAATAAATGGTTGGAATCCTTATAGGGTCCAAATAATATTCTATTCACTATGATTTAAAATAAATAAATAATTTAATCAATCAACACTACAAATGTAGAAGCCAAAAATTATTTCTATGGACTTTTAATAATCATGCTACTTGATCCTATACTTACTCAGAAAAAATTAGGGTTGAATGGTTCATAACCAAAGCTAAAAATAATATTTTCAGAGTAATTTATTCATCGAGATGAGAAAAATAGTATATTTTCTTATACACAACTTCTTAACCCTGTTGCTGGCATGAACTCTCACACAAATTAAGACATAAGTAAAGCTATCACATAATTCCTCTTACATTGATATATAACCATATAATCAAACATTCAAATCATCATACATTACATTTATCAGATTTAAAGGGATATAAGCATAACAAAGATAATTATAGAAGATCTTCTTTAGTGGTCAATATGCATAGTTTTCACCGTGTTGCTTGCATGAACTCTCACACAAATTAAGACATACTTAAAGCTATCACGCAATTTGTCTTATATGGATATAGAACCACATAATCAAACATTCAAATCATCATACATTATATTTATGAGAGTTAAAGGGATATATGCCTAACAAAGAGAACTATAAAAGATCTTCTTTAGTGGTCAAAATGCATAATTTTCACCCTGTTGCTTGCATGAACTCTCACACAAATTAAGACATAAGTAGAGCTATCAGGCAATTTGTCTTATTTGGATATAGAACCACATAATCAAACATTCAAATCATCATACATTACATTTATCAGAGTTAAAGGGATATAAGCCTAACAAAGAGAACTATAGAAGATCTTCTTTAGTGGTCAAAATGCATAATTTTCACCCTGTTGCTTGCATGAAATGTCACACAAATTAAGACATGCTTAAAGCTATCATGCAATTTGTCTTATATGGATATAGAACCACATAATAAAACATTCAAATCATCATACATTACATTTATCAGAGTTAAAGGGATATAAGCCTAACAAAGAGAACTATAAAATATCTTCTTTAGTGGTCAAAATCCATAATTTTCAGCCTAACAAAGAGAACTATAAAATATCTTCTTTAGTGGTCAAAATCCATAATTTTCAAAGAGAACTATAAAATATCTTCTTTAGTGGTCAAAATGCTTAATTTTCAACCTGTTGCTTGCATGAACTCTCACACAAATTAAGACATAAGTAAAGCTATCACACAATTTGTCTTGTATGGATATAGAACCACATAATCAAACATTCAAATCATCATATATTACATTTATAAGATTTAGGGATATAAGCCTAACAAAGAGAACTATAGAATTCTTTAGTTGTCAAGATGCATAATTTTCACCCTGTTGCTTGCATGAACTCTCACACAAATTAAGACATACTTAAAGCTATCACGCAATTTGTCTTATATGGGTATAGAACCACATAATCAAACATTCAAATCATCATACATTACATTTATCAGTTAAAGGGATATAAGCCTAACAAAGAGAATGATATTCTTTAGTGGTCAAAATGCATAATTTTCACTGTGTTGCTTGCATGAACTCTCACACAAATTAAGACATAAGTAAAGCTATCACCCAATTTGTCTTATATGGATATAGAACCACATAATCAAACATTCAAATCATCATACATTACATTTATCAGAGTTAAAGGGATATAAGACTAAGAAAGAGAACTATAGAAGATCTTCTTTAGTGGTCAAAATGCATAATTTTCACCATGTTGCTTGCATGAACTCTCACACAAATTAAGACATACCTAAAGCTATCACGCAATTTGTCTTATATGGATATAGAACCACATTATCAAACATTCAAGTCATCATATATTACATGTATCAGAGTTAAAGGGATATAAGCCTAACAAAGAGAACTATAAAAGATCTTTAGTGGTCAAAATGCTTAATTTTCACCCTGTTGCTTGCATGAACTCTCACACAAATTAAGACATAAGTAAAGCTATCACGCAATTTGTCTTATATGGATATAGAACCACATAATCAAACATTCAAATCATCATACATTACATTTATCAGAGTTAAAGGGATATAATCCTAACACAGAGAACTATAGAAGATCTTCTTTAGTGGTTAAAATGCATAATTATAAAAATTACATCTATTCATACGGAGGCCTTAGGAGAAGTAGGCATTACGTGTTATTTTTTATAGTCAAATTCCAATAAGAAAATCTACATTATTTATTATTCTTTACAGTCAAATTCTAATAAGAAAATTTATGTTCTAGTTTGAGTGTTTTCTAGCCTGAATATTTCCCACTAGTGTAAGGAATTTTCATATATCTATTAAAATGTAGAAGGGTAACACGAGGTAGGAATCAATATTACATCCTCTAATTATCTAAGCACCAATAAAACCTATTTTTGAAATTTATAATGTTCTTAGTGTCAATATCTATTCCTAAAAATGAAAATGGGTAGAGAAATACAAATGTTACCATGGCTTTTCAACTGTTTGTATAAATAACCATTCAAAAGGATGCATGAAGGGTAAGGATAATTGAACACTTCTTGTGTTGCTCGAAGAAGCATATGGGTCAGACTATTAGCAATATGGTATGATGAGATGAACCAAAGGGCAATGAATTTTTGAAAAAGATAAAACTTTTTCACCTTCCAAGTTGAGTATAATAATGAGGAGTAGAAAGACAAGACCTTACACAAGCTTCATTTCTTATAGACTTTCACCTACCATGTTGAGTAGAATAAGAAACATGAGCAGAAAGACAAGGCCTTACAAAACTTTGTTTTGCTAGAAACCTCCCTTGGAATTATCTAAAACACAGTGCAACATTCATGTGTAACCCATGTAGATGAGGGCTAATTTTTCATTCTAATAATTGAATAGAAAATTTAAATAAATTAAAAATTAAATAGTATTCACAATAAACTAAATTAAATATGAAAAATATGAAATAGGCATACCGAGCTTGCATTCTACCCACATGCCCCCTATGGAGTCCCACATTAAATTATTCGCACAATTTAAAAATTAAAAACTTAACTTCCAAAGATGGTGGCTTATTTGTCTGTATGTGGAAAGATGAGACAAAGTGTTGTGAATTCCTTGAGCTTTTTAGAAAAATTTCTACATCAATGCCATCTATCTTGAGAAATTGACAACAATAAGTCTAAAATTGGCTTTTTCCACGGTAGGGACTTACAATGGTGGAACACTGAATCTGTTGAATTCCTCTAACGAGATGAAGCCATTAATGGGGGTTTCAATGGATCTGTAACGTTAAAATTGCGAAGTTATTCTAAACCAGTGGAGCAGAGGAAACTGTTCAAATTTTTCCTCTTTTAAGAGCATTCTTCGTAAGATCTGAAGGCCTTGTTGTTACATCTATTCCTTGGAAACGATCTCAGCAGTAATGTCTCCAGACAATTCTCCAGTCGAGATAGATGGTGTTACTCAATCAACTACATAATGTAGTTCTTAATAAATAGATTAAATAAACAAGGAGCCACTGACTTCGAGTAGTCTCTTCGAGTAGTCCCTCCCTAGGTCTGCAAGGACAAGACAAATGGATTGTATACTGTCCTATTTGAAATGGGATTTGAAATGGTACTGAAATAGTTTGTTCAATGTGTAATTAGTTGCATATATTTGAGGAAGATTCTATCAAAATTTAATATTTTAAAAAAAATTCCAACAAAATTTAACTTTTTAAGAAGAAAATTAGTTTTTTTCAATTTAATTAATATATTTTAATATAAAATGTATTTTTCTTTTTTTTCAATTTAATTAAATATATTTTAATATAAAATGTATTTTTATATTTAAAAAAAAAAAAAATAATCATTTTGTTTTTCCCCAATTTAGTTAATTTATTTTAATATAAATAATAATTTTTATATTTTTAATATTTTTTAAATTAAAAGGAAAAACATTTTAATTTTTATAATAATAATAAAAATAATCGTCGGCTGTCGCAGTTCTCTCAGTCTAAGTCGATGTGTTTTAAAAGAAAAACACTTTAGCTTAACTGCAAGAGAGAAATTGTTATCCATTGAAAAATAAGCAATATGCAAGTACATTGTTCGTATGTGTTGAAAAATTGCAAGTGCAAGAGACAAATTACAATAACTATAGACAAATTACAATAACTATATATTGAAGTGATGCATGTTATCTATTGAAAATTAGGAATAAGTAACATGCAAATACATACAGTTGCATTGTCATTTTAAGAATCTCCATCTTTGATATGGAGTATGTAATGCAATCCAACCCGTTTGGCAAGTGTAACGGTGGCAACGATTGCACTTAGTTAATTTTACCCAAAGTTTCGGTCACCTATGGTGGAGCGGGGCATGAGAAAATACACATGCCACCAAAAATACCCCTGCCACCCTCCCAAAATACACATGCCACACCGCCATGAGCTCCCAAAAATACACCTGCCACCCTCCCAAAAATACACATGCCACACCGCCACTTACACTTGCTACCATATCCATCCATGGTAAACTACCCCTGCCACCCTCCCAAAATACACATGCCACACTGCCATGAGCTCCCAAAAATACAGCTGCCACCCTCCCAAAAATACACATGCCACACCGCCACTTACACTTGCTACCATATCCATCCATGGTAAACTCGCCAGATTCAGAGCTCTGCATTCTTCTCTGAGTGGCCATGGAACGAACATTTAGTCACCAAAATTCATGAGAGCAAATGCTGGAACTGGATGGGGAGGCCAAAATTCAGAAAAAACTTGCAGAAGACCTGGAGATGTGAAGGTAGATGATCGTCAAACACAAGTGAATTTCTGGCAAGTAACAGATTTTTAATGATGCCGGCAAAAATTACCTGTTCTTCACTTCAAAGTTGAACCATTTGCATAGGCCTCTGAGATATTTGTCCCTGGTGGAAGTGTTCTAACCTTCATACATATCATGATCAAAGCAAACTTAGGCAAATAGACCAAGATATAAAATTGTGAAAATAACAATATAATTAATAATAATGACAATATTTTTAGAAAGGAGGAAATCCATCTCCAGATGTGCATCAAAATAGTTTATTTCACATCCTAAATTCCAACAGATTACCTGCAAGTGTGACGTAAAGAAAGTATACAGCTTAACAAATTGTGCATCATAAAAATTTCCAAAATTAAGTGTTGCAACCTGAGCCAAACACCGACTAGTAGGTGATAACGGGAAGATAAATGAAACCAATGAACTTGGAGAAAACATACATGTACAATAAGGGAAAGAAAAATTGAAATTTGATGGGTATCAAAGCAAACAGAAGAATGTGTAGACATTAATGGTTAAAATAATAACAAATATGAAGTATAGACACTACCTCTGTTAAACACTGCAGAGCCAAATTTCTATACGCTGCTGCAAGGAATAGATTTAGCAAAATATCAATCTATACCAATCATCGTATCAAAAATAAAACATATGGTAAGCAATATTACACAACAGTAGCAACATTAAGATACACAGAAGTAAGAGCAGATGTGTTTTCAACTCATTCAATGTCCATATCTTAAAAATATACAACTAGCTTCCAATATGTATAATCGAGAGGGGCACTCACCACGTCTCCGGTAGCTTTTGACATGACGTGCATAAATGCCTTGGACTGCGGGTGCCATTCGAATTTGTACAGAGGCGTTGGTTCGGCTCTCAACAGATTCTTCGCAAAGTACTTCAGTGGCATTTCCAGAATTACCACATAGTTTTCTGTCACAACGAATGAGTGTACCCATCCAGGAGCGGGACTGCCTCTGCAATTCACATGAATCCCATAAAGAATTATTGTGCAGTATGGATCTGCGACCCGAAATTTATCATTCTATAATTGCAGAAAATCAACAATACTGATCTTACCCATCCGATCAAAGTTCTTTCGTTCGATTCAGGAAGCATGCGGGTGACAGTATAACCAGGGTTGATGAGATCGGGGATCAACGTGATGAATTCCGTATCAGAGACTACTGGATGAGCTGAATGAATTAACCCCTGTGAAATTACAGAGACAAGGAATAGAAGAACACAATTACAGAGACAAGGAATGGAAGAACATAATAAGGAACAAGCATAGAAGGTAGGCGGCGAGAGTCAATTTAGCTTGAAAGCTCAGCCATAGCTACGTGGCATGCATGAAACACTTGGCTTCCTCTCTAACTTTGCTAATCCAACACGTGGTTTCATCTTAATAAAAAGTGGTTCCAACTGGACTTTGGATAAAATGAACTTATAACCAAAGTTGCGAATTGGAGGTCTTATTGCACGCTTCATGTGCCCCGATGTTATTTCAGCGGGAACAAAATATTTTACCGTAAGTTTTATGTTTATTAATTAATTTGAGTGTGTAAGTATGGTCGAGATTTGTTTTGCTTCAACTGTGTGAATATATTTTATACATTTACCAGGGTTTATATTTTTAAGTTAATATTTAAATCATCCACGTTTAGATCATAATTTTTAAAAATATTTTAAGTGACAGGTGTAATGCTTCACAATATAAATAATTAAATAAGTTACTAAAGTTATAGATGTTTTAGCAAAATTTATTTTTCTCACACGGGTCTAACATAAGCAGTTAACATAGGATCGAATGAGGGCTATTAACTTACTGCCACCTTTCCATTCAAATTATTAATTATTAAAAGTAGTTGATAAAAATAACATAAGCCCTTCAATCTCTTTATATTTTTATATCCCCATCTTGGAATGAATCTCTCTCCTTTCATCACCAAAAAAGTATGATTCATAACCTATCCTTTATTACTTCAAAAACCTTATTTAACTTCATGAAAAGTTTATCGAATTTCATTAATGTTTTTGGTTGGAAATTTATTTTGAATTGAATTCACCTACATAAAATGCATTCAGGAACTAAGATTTTCATATAACTTGAGAGGATTTAACTTAGACAGATTAAAGTAACAAAGGTATGCGAACGACCAGAAAGAATTTAAAACAACGTGGTAGGAAATTGTATTTACTGGATTTTACTTGTGAGTTTACATGTAATTATTTAGGACTAATTTTCCTCTACTGGATGAGGAAAATAATTATAAAATGATTATGGATTTCAACAAACAATTCAGTCACATTTTTCAAGGTATTTGAATATGATAAAGTTATCCAATGGTCTGTAAAAACGAAAAACGGTCTTGAAAATAATTTTATTTTCATTTTAATTATATAGAAAATTACAAAAATAATTATAAAGTATTTTATATATAAAATCCTAATTTCTCATTTGAGGGGAGGGAGTAAAGGAGATTTACGCTTCCAGCACCAGGCCTGCTTCTAAATTTCACTTGTAGTAACCTATTTGCTTCTTTCAATTTATTGAAGAGAAGAGTTTGGAATAACTAGATCATTTCATTGACCTTCTGTGTAGTGAATTGAACTTTCAGTCACACAATTCCTTCAACCATGCATGGATATTAGATATGGTTGGGTATGCATATACTATATAGGCATGCTTCTGAGGTGGGCAATGATTGTCTTGGAGCATCCTTCCTTTAGGTATCATTTAAACATGTCTCTAATGAAATATCAGGGGACCAGATCACTCTATTAGAAATAAAACCCGGTTTGACATGGGGTTCATGCGAAGTGGCCTTTCTTCATCCAAATCACAATGATAAGACTGAAGCACAAATCATAAAAGGTCTTCATTTGTGCTTGACTGCAGGGACTACAGGCTGCATGCAGCACTTGTTCATCTATAATAGTAAGACATGTATTTGTTAAAATGGCTATAATAATTAACAATATAATCACGTAGAAGAAATTAAGAATATAAGAAATCAGTAAAGAAATTAGAAATATAAGAAATCACCCAAAATGAATATTGTATGAGTTTACACATATTGAATGGCTTTACAATTTATCTATTTAATCTACATGGAAATAATGACCCTCGTTTTCTTTTATTATATATTTTACAAAATACGGAAAATTTAGAACATAGTTTTATTATTATTATTATTATTAATTATCATTTTATCTATAATAATATTAAAAAAATAAGAATAAAAAAGTATTGAGTTTATAATAGAAAAAATGGTATGTTTTTTTGCAATTTAGGGTTTGTCAAATCGACATTATAATTTTGCAGAGTTCGCATTGGTTGTTTTCGGGCAGTCGACTAGGACCAAGATATTTTCCATCACGTATCCCTATATTGCATTGCCTATGAGGGGTGGCGACCCCATGAGTGGCCCCTCGCATGGGTGGGAGACCTTCCTCTTATCGTGATGCAGTGAACCATATGACCTCTGCCCAGTCGAGCCAAGCAAGTCCAGGAAAAAATGCAGCAATGACCACAGATACTCCAATAATGGATGTACAATGGCAGGTGCGTGGTCGCAATCGTTGCCTCCCAAAAGCGGAAAAGAAAACCCAAGTTTGTGATTCCAAACATCCGTTTGGAACAATATCAACAGTACATGAAAGATCATGCCCTAATCTACAAATTCTTGGGTATTTGGCCCCAAGAAGAGGATATCATTCAATGAATCTAGAACAAATGGACCCCTCATGGGTAGATCAAGCTTTGCCTTAGAGCCAAGGGCTTCTTCATGGTGATTTTCGTAGATCTAGAAGATAGGAAGGGAATTTAATAGAATGGACCATACTTCATGAATAATGTTGGGTTTTTTCTATGTTACTAGGAAGAATATTATAATCCAGAAAAAGAAGAATCCCAGGTAGCTCCAGTATGGGTCTGATTGTTCTCACTCCCAAAATAATTTTGGGAACCTGATATCTTTGAAGGGATCGGGAATGCAATTGGATAATTTGTGAAAGTATTGAAGATAATCAAAAGAGTATGCCATGCAACATATGCTTGCGTCTATGTTCATATGAATATCTCCCAACCCCTCCCAGATTCGATAGATCTAGTCTACCATGATTCCATTTGGACCCAACCACTAGACTATGAGCATGTACCCTTCAAATGTCTTCGATGCCATGAATATGGTCACTTGTTCTGTGACTATCCTTTCACTATCGCAAAGGAAGCACAACACGCAACCCACCAAAGAGATGAAGATGACTTTCAACAGGTAGGCAATAGGAGAAATTGTCAACCCAGGACTCAACCTTCGCCCCCCAATGTTCATTCAAATTCGTCGCCTCTGAGATCTAGCTCAAAGCCCCAAACATCACAAAAAACCCCATCTCCAGGGGATAAAACCCTTTTTCCATTATGGAGACACTGGAGCCAATGATAATAGATCCATATGATCTAGCAACTTCACCCCAAATGTCTCTTCAAGCAAAGGAAGTGGATAAGCAAATCTTACCACAGATGGACCAAGCCACACACAAGAGAAAAGCATTGAAATCCATGGAAGAAGATCAAAAACTATAAGAGACTTTGAGTCAAACAAGTAAAGTATTAGAAGTGGAGGAAAATAACAACAGACTTGGGCCTGAGGAATGAAAAATGTCTGAAATCTTCAAGGTATGGCTTAAAGTGGATGTCAAGGATATCCCTGTCAACCAGCTCAATCATTTTCAAAATATTTTCAGCCAATGGAGCATCTGACTGGGGAAACATGAAGCGGATCCCAAACCCTCAAGTTGGAGTAAGGAAGGAGGTATCCCTGCCCTGACACTCCCAGATCCAAACATCCATGAAAAAGGAGAAAAGGGAAGAAAGATGATGAAGGAATCCATTAGGGAAGTGGGTGAACTTCTGCTTAACTCTGGTCATATGGGGCAATTAATGGATTAACTCTGGTCATATGGGGCAATTAATGGACGATCTATAGTGAAGTTGAGATCACCTCCCACAGTAAGATTCTCCACTTGTAATTTATTGAGTGAACATATTCTTTCCTGGAAATTTTCTTTGAAATCTTAGGGCTTGTATAAATTTCAAGTATTAATGCCTAGATGAAGCTCTCCACCATGAGTTGAAAGCATCATCCCAAAAGTTACAATAAAAGAGGAATAAAGTGTGAGTGTATCCTAAAATTTCAAGATCATATACTCTAAAAACCAAAAAGTTTCATCCCTTGATGTTCTTTCTTAATACATTGATAATAGGGTCGTTGAACCCCATTGTTTCATAAAGTAAAACTATGTTTGGCTAACCTCAATAAATCAATTTCTTATAAACATAGTTACCGATGAAATGGGAACTATTACCTCAAAACGGGTACTCGAGCCCAAAAAGCCCAAAAAAAAACATGAAAAAACAACCCAAAAATGAAAATTGTTTATTCCAGAATGATTTTTTTTTGGGTAAATTTTCAACTTTTTTTTTAAATGAAAGTAAAACAATTTTTTTTTTTTAAATGGATGAGAAAAACACCCTTAAAAAAATTGTTTATTCCAAAATAACAAAAAAAAAATTAGGTTACAATTTTGACATTTTTTAGCAATGGAGTTAAAGAGAAAATATTCGGACTTTGAAAAAATGTAAAATTCCAATAATTCTTGGAAATGATGTTAAAGATAAAATATCATGTCTCGAATCATGATAATTCCAACTATTTCGATCCATGTTGTTAAAGATAAAATATATTGACTCTAAAAAACCTTGAAATTGTAATTGTTTTCGACCATAGCATTAAAGATAAAATATCATAATTCAGAAACACCTTAACATTTTGACAAATTTTCAACCTTGTAATTAAAAACCTTCAGTTTGTAACACATTTCAACCATGAATTATGGACAAATTATATGACAAACAATTTTTAAAAATGAACAAGTAAATGAAAGATTCATTATTCCAAGAGTAATTTTTAGCAATGGATTTAAAGATAAAATATTCATACTTTAAAACAATATAAAATTCCAACAATTCTCGACCATGATGTTAAAGATAAAATATCATGTCTCAAATCTTGATAATTCCAACTATTTCTATCCATGTTGTTAAAGATAAATATCTTGACTCTAAAAAACCTTGAAATTGTAATTGTTTTCATCAATAGCATTAAAGATAAAATATCATAATTCAAAAACACCTTAACATTTTGAAAAAATTTCAACCTTGTAATTAAAAACCTTCAGTTTGTAACACATTTCAACCATGAAATTATGGACAAATTGTATGACTAAAATAATTGTTAAAAATGAAGTAGATGAAAGATTCATTATTCCAAGAGTAATTTTTATTTCAAAGGATAAAACTATAGCTCTTTCCAATTTTAGCCTAAGACAACTTATTCTATTGTAAGAAAAAACTAAAAATCAACCATTAAAATGAAGTGTTCTTTTTAATGAGGCATTAAAATTTCAACAATTTTAAAACTATCTTATACCAAACGATAACAATAAATAATATCGTGACAATATCACTGTATAATTTAAAAAATCAACATTAGTTTCTAATATTTATTTACTTTTAATCAAAATATCAACTTTCGTAGATTGAATATCACATACATTAAAGCATATAATCCAAAAAACATAGAAATGACCCATAACTTCATGTAAGATCATACGAAAGTCAAAAATAATTATTTCAAGTTACCATGCAAACATCTCTAAAGACATGAATTTCTTTTAATTAAAACATTAAATCCAACAAACATAGAAATGACTCATAAAGTCATGTAAGATCATGGAAGTCAAAATATTTATTTCAAGTTACCATGCAAACTTCATTTACATAAAATGTCTTAGACATTTATTCAAAATCATCCATAAGATCTGGGACACCACCAAAATATACATCTTCAGATGAATGACTGGATGCAGATGAAGATGACCCACATTCTTCTCTTTTATCAACTAGAACCCCCATCTGAGTTAACATGCATGCCCACTATTTCAGGTTTCAAAAGTCTTCTAGATCTACGACTAGGTTCAGTAGACTCCCATATCAACACTATTCCTTTTGGTAGCAACTTCTTCAAAATATCTATGGCCTTGAAGCGAAGATTTCCTCCCTTTATTAAATTGAAGTCATGGACAAGTATGTCAACATCCTCTAATTTTAATAGGTTTGTGCGGTGACGATTTATATTTTTACCCTTTCTTTTTCTCTTTCTGTGAATTTGTTTATCAACTACCATCTCTGGCCTGTACACACCATTGAATGGGTGGGTATTTGTGGCATAACAATATACCTCAACAGTTGTAATATCTTCATTTTCTTTAATGGCTTTTATAACCTTCGCAACCCAAAAAGGATAGCCAAGTGGATCTCCATCTGCTAATACTGCTATCACGCAACCCTCTTAACATCCTGCATATAACCCTTGTAAAGGTCTTCCATGGCTTCACGTTGTGCACGCGATCTTCTAGAACCAATATATATTTCTCTTTCCTCTTCCTGTTCAGAATTAATAATGCCTTGAGATTGTTGTTGTTCAACAATGTGTCTTTCCTCTTGTTCATTTGGCATATTTTGAGGCCAAATAAATGGAGTCTTCAAAAGTGTATATTTATTTCCTGATATTGAGATGATATCACTTTGATCATTGAAAAAAGACTCCCACCAAACTGAATCAGCAACATCAAAATAGTCATATGTATCTCAAATATATTTTTTTATTTCTTCCAGACATTCAGAATAATTTATCTCTCTCTTATGCCTTCGTGCATTATTGAGCTCAGAAACTGATTGTAATAATATTATCTTTGATGCAAATATTGGATGATTTGGAATGAACTTCAAAAATGTTAAACCTGACAACGACCCCCATTCTACAACAATTGAATACTTCTTGCCCCATATAAGTGTTCTACCATCAATTATTTTGATACGAAATTGATGTTTGAAGCTAATGTCATTAAGTTGTTCAATGCATTTCTCCTCACCATGTGATCCCAAAATAAGCCTTCGCATGTCAATAGTTTCCTCCTGCACATGAAAAACAGGCTCTGGAATATATGTTTTCTTAATACATTTAATTAATGATGGAAGGCTCCCAACATTCTTCCTCCTCAATGTTACTAAAAAATGACTAAACATCTGATCAATATCGTCATGAGTGTGCCCAACAAGAAGGACACCAACCTTTATCTTTTTAAAAATTCCCAATTGAACAAGCATGTTTAGATATCCAAAAAGAACTTGATTTTTATTTTCATGGCTTTTGTTGTCCAATTGCAGATACAAAACTTCAAGAAGAATACCAGACCAATGAGAAAGCACATCATGGATTATAGTTATGGTAAGATTTGCATCATTATGAATATTTGGAGCTGTGAAGTAAACCCTTGGAAACATCTTCCTGTTAAAGACCATACAACCAACCAAGTGAAACTAAATAAATTTTTCTTCCTGCAAATTTTTTGGTGTGTAGAGAAAATGTGGCAGAAGTTTTTTCTTTTGGTCCATACCATCAATTATCAAACCCAAATATTTATTTGGATTATCATAACACTTTTTTCTATGTTTATACAAATTTTGTCTTTTACTTGTTTGCTGATTTTGATGCTCTTGAAGTGCTTTGGCAATGGAATCTGCACATAAAATAAAAGAAATCTATTAATAAATATATTTTCATAGTTAATAACTATCCAATTTTTAAAAATAATGTTATGAATGCATACCTCTTTCTACCCTTTGAAATTTATTTCTTTTTTATTTAAGAGAAGCACATGTACTACAAATCTCAATCCTTGTCTTCTTAGGAATACGAACATTGTTGAATTTGTTCCTCCATATCCTTGTAAAATATGAATATGTGATAAAATTACCATCTCCTTCAGTACCTTCTGAATATTCTCTGTATAATTTGTAGATTTCTTGTCTTGAGAAATTATCTGGAATATGTATTGTGTCTTTCTTTGGCATACACTCTCCATGCTTTGAAAACAATTCTTTCATCCATGACATTGCAATAATTGATGATGGTCCAACCTCACTCTTATAACGTACTTCTAAATGGTATGTAGGGTCTTTTTCTAGTCTTTCTTAGATTCTTGACAAACGAAAATTACCAACTGAATGCAACATTTTGAAAGCCTTTCTACAGATCAATATATTCCCAATATGATAATCATAACCTACCAGTGTAAATTGCATGCAACCGAATAAAAATGAATTTTGCGTGCTTTTATTCATTGACAAATATTTCTTCCTTTGCTCTAAACAAAACTTGAAATCCATATGTTTCAAGCAATCTTTTTGACAACATTCATTTGAAATTAGATCACCAACATAACTTCTACTTGTGAGATATTTTGTTCTATCCCTTTTATAACTGGAATATTTTGGATTGATATGAAAAGGCCTACTCCTACTCCTAGATAAAATATTTTCTTGCAACATTTCCCTCATTTCATTATTATCTGCAGAAGCATTTTCATCATCAGTAGGAGGAATATTATATTGATGAAGATAGTTCGAAAATTCATCACCATCATTGCTTGGAAAATATTCATTACCATCCTCACATGAAGGAAATTCTTCACTACCAACATCTGCGCTTTTGAAATCTTGACTCAGATGAAATTATTCACCATCTTCATCCCTGCTTTTGAAAACCTCCCTTGGAGGACACAATTCATCATCATCACGACTACGTTTGAAACACTCACTTAGAGAAAATGCATTATTGACATTTGTGCCTCTAAAATTATCATTTTCAAGAAACTCTTCATCCTCCCCTTCATCACCGGTGCTTGCATAATTCTTAGGATTATGACTAATTCGAAAATATGACTCTATATTCATAGTCAAATTATCACTTGCACAAAATTCTTCATCCTCCCCTTCATCAGTGGTGGTTTCATAATCCTTGGGATTAGGAACAAGTGGAAACTTTGAATTTCTGTTTAATGGAAACTCTTCATCCTCCCCTGTATCAGTGGTGCTCTCATTATCCTTAGAATTAGGACTATGTGGAAACTTTGAATCTCTATTTACTCCAAATTGTTCATCCTTGCCCTCCCCTTCATCAATGGTGTTATAGACATTTTTGGGCACTACAACCCCAATCATAAATGTCCATCAACTGAGGGCTCCTAAGTCCCTAAAAGTGTTGCTTCACTGCCTAAAGGAACAAGGTCAGTTGATTACATCATCTCCCAGAAGTTCTCCACTAGAAACTGCTCATAAATGGTCAAAACTAGACCATACTAAAAACTCAGTGCAGAGGGTGCGATGCATATCACCTTCCCAGTGTACAAGGTGTGATGCATACTGAATGGCTCCTCTGTAGGGTGCGATGGTCGGGAATAGACAAATGGTAGGGACAAATTGCGAGGTGGAAGATCATGGAATCTTCCAGAAGCTTCCCCTCTGACACTTGCCTCTCTGTTTTCGACTAGGGATGAGTAAGAGATCATCATTCTCCAAGTAGAATCAGGAACTATTAGAGAGAGGACACTAATCAAAACCCCTGAAGATGACTCACCTCCCTACAATCATCTATATATGGATCCCTCATCACAGAGATCCAGAGGCTGGAATCTTGTATCTTGTAGAGAAGTGTTGTTGGTTTTCTGGTGTATATTCATAATGTTGGGTGATCTAAGCTTTACTTGAGGTGAACAAGGGCTTTCTTGCTGGAGGATGATGTTGGGTTAGAACATATGGTTGTAATCCTCCTGCTACTTTTGATCTTAATAAAGCTATTCAAGTTTTCCTCCATATTCTTGTATGTTTACTTATATATGCATTTGTATGGTTAACACATATGTGATCCTGTGTTATTTATGAATATAGATATTTGTTCTTCGATAGTAGTATGTTGTTGTGATTCCACAGGTGCTCTTTGAAGCTGAGAAGATGAAGAAGAAGCAACAAAGCTCTATCAATAAGGAGAGGAATCAAACAAGGAAATCAAGCGCAAGACTAAGGTTGGTCTCCTTTGTTCCACTCTTATCTATTTTCATAAAGGAAAACAAAAGTATACTTTACTTGTTTGTTTCTAAGATAGCCACCATTCTTAGTGGGAATAGCAGCATCCGAGTGGACACTATTCCCGGTAACAAAATGGCGACTCCACTGTGGAGTGACTAGATTGCTTGTTAGCCTATCTTTGTTTCTTTTATAAACTTATAGACAGAGCCTGAAGCCAAGCCAGCTAGCCTTCGAACTGCATTTGTTATACAAATTTCAAAGTAGATCAATGCTACTTTAGTCTATCTCTGGGTTTTGTTTATGAATTAAACAATCAATCTGCAAACATTCTAATTGTCCTAAGTGGTGGCTCTAATAACCTCCTTAAATCAACCCTGTGATTTACATATATTGAACATCACTTACTCGGCCTAAATCCCTGAACTGAATTCCAAATTGTGAGTAAAAACTCATTTAAAGTCTCGCACTGGTACCATCGCACCCTGCCTTCAAGGCAGTCTGTATGCATCACACTTCCCGAGTGCAGTAGGTGCACTGCATGCTGAATTCACTGTGTGACAGGTGCGATGGTCAGGGAAGGTTAGCTTTACCTTTAGAATTTGGTTTTTCCTCACTGTTTTTAGTCTTATTCAGGAGTTTTGCTATCTGTGGTCAGTGTATCTCTGTGAAAAACCCCTTCTCTTACATTATTCTGCCTCCATAGTGCAAAGAACTGTAAGTGTTTTTATGTATTGTGCGCCATTTTCAGTTCTCTTTTGCAAAGAAGTAGCATAGTCGAACTGTCATTTCTTGATCTAAAAGTGTCATAGCTATCGTTTTCAGTCATAGAAAACAATCCCATTGTTCTTGATAGTCGATTATACAGTTACTGTTGCATACAATTTGAATTAGTAGTTTTTAAAGTGTTGAAAAGCAATTTTCATTTCGAAATCGCATAGTGTCTCTCTTACCTTCACCTCATTTTGAAAAGAAATTTGTTGAGTATTGTTGCTTTGAAAATAATTCAGATTTGCACTTAGCTTTCTTATCATCATTCATACATTAAGAAGGCTGAAAAAAAATACATGCATGTGCATTTGCATTTAGACTGCTTGGTTTGATTTAGGACGGTGCATTTTGCGTGTGCTCTGTGCTCTTTGCTAAAAGATTCTTAACTTTCTTTCCTTAGTAGCTAGGATTTTCATTGCCAAAAGAAGATTAAATGTTTGTTTATCATCTTAGACTACATTTTAGGAATTGTATACACATCACACGGTGAACTTGAAAGGCAAATTTTTAAGAAAGATCAACTTAAAATAAATTTAATGAATCTAACAATGCTTTGGAAACTAACACAAAACATCTAGAGGTCTAAGCTAGACACGTATTCCAGCATTGTAAACTCAGTAACTGTTGTTTTCGTTGTTGGTTGGGTGATTCCTGAGACGGCAAGTGCCATTACGGACTTGTTCTCCCACGTACCGTCAAGTATATATTGGGAGACCATAATAGGCTGCATCCTTTATCCTTAGGAAGCCGTGTCTGCTGCCCTATCGATCACAATGCACTAAACACGGCATTCGGGAAGATTGATTGTCATACCGTAAAAATTATTCTGCAGTTTTGCGATTGGTTTGGTAATCCCCTCTGCCTAGATCTCCAGAGAAGTCCATTTTGCTCCTTTCCAGACTCCTTAAAGGAAAAGGTCCTCTGAGCACTTTTCACTTCAGGCTTAATAAAATTTGAAGGCGACTAGAGTCATCTTTTGTTTTTTCTCGACTCTTTAAAATTGAAAAAACAAGTTGTGTCAAAGCGTCTAAAAATTATTTTAATCGGAAATTCCCTCATTGGTCTTTAGGTTGAGAAAAATGGAGTCTACCAACCAAGGATTTCCCCTTGGCAGAAATCCTAGTCCCTTCTCCTCTTGGGGAGATGTTGGTGCACCCCATATGGCCACATTGTCACTTCCAGGGTTGACGATTGGTTTGCCTATCTGGCTCTTCTCTACCTCTATCGTTTAGAATCCCATAATTCCTTAACAGTCTAGTCAACAACTAGATGATACCAGAGTTTCCCACCAACCTTCTACCTCGTCTGATTCTCCCTCTCCTCCTTCCTCTTCGCTTGATAAAGACAAAAAAGCTAAAAATCAAGTAACTGAGAAGAAGAAGAAGCAGAAAGAGAAAAAGGAAAAGAAGAAAAAGGAACCAAAATAGAAAGGGAGCAACCAAGTGTCATCTAGCGAAAATCCTCACACCGCACCGTCTAAACCTAAATCTCCTTGTGCCATTTGCAATGGAGACCACTATCACTGAGATTTTCCTTGCATCCCATGGATCTTAAGGGACTGGTCTCCTCGTTTGCACAATCCGGTGGCATCAACCTCTGATGATCATGTTGAATTCACACCATCAACCAATGAAAGTGAAGCACCTAGACAGAAAAGGAATCCCATATTTCCTTGTAAGTTGTGTGAAGGAAATCACGCCGTCCACCGTTGTCCCTTCCTTGACAAAGCTAAAAGAGTTTTGGATGACCGTCCTGCTTCACCGCTACGGCTCCCTCCTGGATATAAAAAACTCTTGCCAAGTCCACCATTGGTTGAAAATCCAGCTGGCCCGTCATTATGGTCAGCCGAAGCGTCTATCATTGAAAATGAACCCTCTGAATCATACCAGACAAAATTCAAAAGGTCGAGACGACAGTTGACCCAGTCTTGCCTTCAAAGTGTTCATCTTCGAATGATACCGTTTTTACACTGAAGAGAAAGAGAATGACACCGTTCAAATTCTTTTTGTAAACACAGACTCCGATGAACTTGGGGGCAGTCCACCTGTTCCTTTATCGCAGGAAGGAAGTTCATCAGAGTCATACCCGGTCGTCTATTTGGTCCCACAACCAAGCAACCTAGTCGTTTCCTTCGACTAGAATCTACTAGGCAAACCCCGTTTACTAGCTAGTGTACCATTTCGAATCATTGTACAAGCTTACAGAATGGTCATGGCTAGTACCATCGTCGATGAAGGGGCTTCTGTGAGTATCCTTTCCTCAACTGCTTGGAAAGCGCTTGGTTCGCCATCGCTTTTGCCTGAAATGAAAAATCTGACAAGCTTCGACAAAGGAACTAGTCGACCATTAAGGATCCTTCCAAATTTGCCCATTACTTTGAGAAGGAAAACCGTTCACATGAACGTGATGGTAGTTCAAGGACCCTTGGATTATAATCTACTCCTTGGACGCGACTATATTTATTGCATGGGAGCCATCATCTCCTCACTCTTTAGAGTAATGTGTTTTCCGCACAAAGGCAGAATGGTCAAACTCGTAGACAAATTGTCATTCCCCGGTTCACACATCGCAAATAGTCAAATGCCATCCTTAAATGGTCATTTCACACAAGGAATGTCTCATCGATCTCCAGTCCGTCCACCTGATAAGCGCGAGTGATTCAGGAGGATGTGACTGAAACCTAGGGGGCATGCACCCTGGTCTGTTTTGGCAGGAAAACCTTGAGTATAGAGTAGGTTTCCATGAAGGATATATGACTAGTCTGACACACCCGTCCTCACAGGAAAATGGGATTAGGCTGGAATAAGATACCTTCGTTAAAGTTATGTGAGTGGAGTAACTCTACGTCACTCCCCTTTGTCTATTTTGGTAGACATCACCAAGGAAGCATTATGTCTGCTACGTGGGGAACTTTCATGGCAACTTGGAATTTTTCGCTATACCTGGGGGCATGCAACCCTTTCTACATGCAAGCAAAGAGCGACTATTTATTTTTTAAATTTGTAGGACCTCTAACCCTTTAAACCCGTAAGGCTGGTCGTTTCCTAGCTTGCATAAAGAAAGGATCCGAGGCAAAGCTTCAAAAGGTGCAAGCCTCTTCACAATGGTACCTTGAATGAGACATCCTTATCATATGACTAGCGAGCAGTGTTAGCGCAGGGTTCAAGCTCGTTAAAAATAAACCCCCCATGAGTAGTTTTAGCACATAGTTCAAGCTCGTTAAAAAATAAACATAATTCATGAGCAAATGTTTCCCCCAGAGTTTAAGCTCATTAAAAAATGAACCGGTAAATAACCATTGTGAATGCCTTATTGCTAGCTTTTGATCCTTGGTCGTGTTCTCACCATCACCTCCACTCTTTTTTTAGCTGATCATTCACCCCCACATGATTGTTTACCCTTTCGAGGAACATCTGCAAAGAGTGATTCTATTATCCATCCTTGTGACACTACCATGATTGGAGAATTCCAAACCTTATTGGAATCAGCTGCTACCCAAAATCATCGCTCGTTCCTCGAAAATGAGTCTCCTTTAAGCTCTTTTCAACTGACTCATAAAATATGAAAAGATTGCCGAGCAATTGACCTCTCCGGCTCGTTAAAGTCATCGGAAGTGATATCCCTCCTCTAGATTTTAATCTTTTTGGATTTGAGGGATTATTACACAAAAAGATCGAGCACTTGTCTTATTCGGCTCGTTAAAACTATCGAAAATTCATCCCTTTTGTATTATTTTACACTTTTACGGACTTAAGGGATTACATCACGAAAAAGAATCGTTGGAGTCTCCTTTCTGTTCCTTTCAGACTCTCTAAAATTGAAAGGGACCGAGTTATCTTTATCATTAAACTCGTTAAAACCGAATAGCGAAAAACTCGTCCAAATGGACGAGAACGAGTTTCACTGTCGTTAGGCTCGCTAAAATATAGCGACAGGTTCGCCTGAAGGGCGGATTATAGAACAAGCATATGTTATCCTCCTCAAGCTTGACAAAAATAAAGAGGCACTAGTTAGCAATGACTGGGGAAAATTGGGAAGAAAACTTGAAAAATCTTTATTGGTAGCAAGTCGCTCTTGAACATGGCACTTTCCTTCCGCATCCAAGCCGGGTTGGGTTGTTCCGTTCACTGGTCATCACCATTGGTCCATCACACCATCCATATTTGGGGTTAAAGATACCAATCTCATCAGTGTCGCCGATATGTTCAAGAGAAGTCATTCAGACAAATCACCTGTGTCTCACCCACTGCAATACATTCATGCTCCATTCCTTCATGACTGCCACCCTGAACCCTATATCG
>APFE031493734.1:353809-397442 GCA_000404065.3 Pinus taeda | reverse complement strand
ATATTCCAAACACATGTCAGAACTTGTTCCAGAGTATTGAAAAGTCTTGCAGCTGAGTTTTCTCCATCATCTCACCTTGTATTTGACACGGGGGGAAATGATGGTCATCTACAAGCTTCAAAACCACATCAAGCGAGCCTGAGCCACAACCTGCCACACCAGTTTCAGAGTTGTAGCCAAAGACATAGATGTCCGTGAACAAGCCTTCAGTAGACAATCTGTAACACTTCCTCTAGCAGAAGACTTCAGCTTCTTGCCAGCTTTGGAAGAGTTCCAGGAACAAAATTGAGAACACTTCCTCTAGCAGAAGTCTCCAGCTTCTTGCCAGTTTTGGAAAAGTTCCAGGAATTGCATAAGCATTCCAGAGTTGTTGGTCATCCTTAAACCATCACAGGTTGAGACTTCCCTTTTCAGGTTGAAGTTTTACCTTTTATGCGGGGTGAGACCTCCCTTTTATGGTTGAAGGTTTCCCTCTTTAAAACATAGGATCACTTCCTCTAGCAGAAGACTCTAGCTTCTTGCCAGTTTTGGAAGAGTTCCGGGAACTGCACTAAGCGTTCCAGTGTTGGTGGTCATCCTTAAACCACCGCCCTTTATACCAACATTTCATAGAGCATATTCAGCCTAGTGCTGCCATGCATATTTGCACATTTTGTATTACAGCTCTCTTCTTGGACTCATACATAACCCTTCGGATTAAGGGGGGGAATGTTGGACACCTAATCCTCAATGGGTTAGTGTGGAAGCTGAATGGACAAAAGGAGTCCAAGAGACCTTGGGATGTGAAACCCAATGGTCAAACAATGTACTATAAATGTATATCATTTGTCAATGAAAATTGTACTCTCATGATTTATCCTTCATATTCCTTTGTTGTCCATGTGTGTTTAACAGATTCAATATAGAAGGATAGTTCATTGACTCCTATACATGAGTCTATTGGTAATGCTTGCGATAAGCATGATGAAAGCATATGGAAAGAGTGTTTGACACTCTTGTTGTTTTGATAAAGCTTTATTGAATGACCTAATTTGATCTCATTGGTCATGAAGTGCATGGTAACCTTGATGTGAGAGGTATAAGTGTAAGATTGATATTCCATATTTCTTACTACCTGTGGTCTTCTCTTGACGACATATGGTTAAACTGAATGTCCTAACTTGTTAGAGTGACTTGATAGAAAGTGTTATTGTGTTCATAATCTCTAAGATCTATTTGTTGCTTTGAGTTTAAACTTTTGATGAAAGATTGATGCCATGATGTTGATATCGATATGTTTATGATCTAACAAATCTGTTGTTGCATGACTCAAGTAGAGATAGGTTGCTTACATGAATGAAGATGAAAGATGTAGATCCCCAGTCAGAGGGAGAATCTCTTCTCAATATTCTTAGCCATATTACTATTTGTATTCTATGTTGCTAAAATATGATTTATGTGCATCTGACAATATTGATATGTGACAGAGTCTTAGATCTAAAGCCCGTACAAAAATTAGGGTTTCTGCTCCGGACACAATCACAAATCTAGGAGATCTTGTCCTTGGATACATGCATGTTAAGGCCTAGATAGCGTCCAGGCAGCTAAATTCTCTCTCATACTAACCTGAAGGGAGTGATCATAGGTTTGACTATTGTTGACCATCATTTGAAGCTTTATGAAGTTGTTTGAATTCATACTCAAAGTGTCTCTAACATATTTTGCCATTGTTAACGAATTTATGAAGTTGTTGGGTTAAATTGTTGATCACATAATGAAGTATTGTCACTCAGAAGATATATGCATTACAAATAGCAAGATATGCAAGAAGGAAAAACTTGAATGTTTACTATAACATAAACATGCAGACTGAACTTGTGTTTGCAAGTGACCGAGACATACATATAGATATATGTCACTATGTTTATGCTACATGAGGTTAGCATGATTTGGTTTACTGATATATATAAACAATGTTTTGTCATGATGCTTGAAAATAACTTTGAATTGGTGACTAAGAAATGCTTTGACAACAGATCTCTCTATAATAACAATTTGGACTTGACCCGATGTCTAATGATCTGATTTGACAATTGCTGATTTGCCCTTATATCAATACTATGTGGGCATGATGACCTATGTGGAGATTGGCCTCCTTATTCTTAGCAAAATGGTTGAGGTAATGATAGTTGTCCTTGATGTATGCAATTGCGCCTAGTGATAGAAAGGCCTTATGTTATGATTATGAGAACGACTTGATAAAGTTCGGATTGATAATGCCTGGTTGATGACAACTTCTTGGCATAATAAGAAATGAAGTCGTGACTTGATATGAACTCTACCTGTCTCTTGGATGAAAGTATTAATACTACAATAATGATGACTTTGATAATGGTCGTAATATGGATTCTAAACTTTGATAAGTTGACTTTGTTGTTGTGATGGTACAACATTAATTTATGTAAGGCTGATCATGATGGCTTAGGAAGGCATTATGATTAGAGCATTGCAATCCAGATATATCTATATTTGACAGCTATCTAATGAAGTCAGGATGATGAGTTCCAAGATATGGCTTTGATATTGATTATGGTTTTGATTTTATATCCTAATGATCTACTTGTGAACAGGTGATGAGCCTCTGATGATCTAAATTAGAGGGAGATGGCTTCTGAAGCCCGAAATGATGTATCATGGCATGATGAATTGATTTCTGGAATTTGGGAAAGAAATTCCATATTGCAAAACTATTGGAAATGTTTTTGTAAATCCTTGATACTCTAATTTGAAGTTCAAAGATGTTGTTTAACTTGACATGGCATCCGACAGTTGATTGAGTATTGTTGATTCTGTTTTTGAACAACCATATGTATATATATTATGTGCATAGAACATGAATAAATTCATGATTGAGCTACTTCACTCACATAGAGTTTCCATCGAGCATGATTTGAAATATCTGCATGAGGTATTATATTTTGAGAGTGAAATATTTCTCCTATGGTATGTGTATGCATATATGTATTGTTGATATTTGAGCTTATTGTTGACAAGCACATTTGGATGTTGCTTTAGTATGAGATCTGCCATGATATCTTGGATGAGAAGTCCATAGCATGACCGAGGTTGATCATGATGCTGCTAGCATGGCTAGCTGTGAGGCAGGATACAAAAGCTCCTTATAAAGTTGTTTGAGCATGATCTGGATATGAGATGGTTCTATATATATATGTATATATATGTAATATATATATTATATATAATATATGTTATATATAGTATATATATATAGTATATATATATGTATATATTATTATATATATATGTATATATATATAGTGTATATATATGTTATATATATGTTCTATATATATATATATATATGTTCTATATATTATAGAACATATATATATATATATATATAGATAGATAGTTGGGATCGAGATACTCTCACATATTGAGACAATACAATTGTTCAAAAAAAACTAAGGCTTGTGGTTGATACCTCCTTGAGAGGGAGGATGATTATGGTACCCTTTTGTGATTTATATGATTATACATGATCTGACATGATATTTGATTTGATGTTCTATATGAACATGAAACAACTGCTATTGAGACAAGCAGATTGCAGATATTCTCTCAAAGGCATCTTGGTTTTCAGAGAGCATCCCCTCTGGATGAGGGGCAACACTGATCGAGGACACTGAGCCAACTCTTCCTACCTTGTTTGAGCTCCTAGGGTGAGGAATTGAGATGTAGGGCTCCTAGGGTTGAGAGAACTCTAGACAATAGGGTGTTACCCATATATTTTACCCATAGTGTTGGAGTAGTAGCTCACCCTATCTTGGTCTTTGTAGAGTATACCCCAGTTGGCATCATACCCACAAGTCGCACTTGTTGGGAGTACCGCTCCTTGTTTGGCCAACGAGTTGAGAGTGTACTTGGGGGTGTATTACCCAAGGCGATTATGATGTAGATGTTCTACCACATGACGATTTTGGGTCATCAATGGGAAGATCAGTAGGCAATAGGATGGGTTGAGATGACTCGATATGATTCTGGGTTGAGGGTAAAGCTCCCTGATGAAATTCCAAGGTCGAGTGTTTACTCCCCTGTGTGATGAGTTATCCTATTGCTCAGTATGAGTGGAAGTTATTGCTCCCTGATGTGATTCCATGTTGAGATGTTCTTCCTGATGATATGATCTCTGATGAAAACATTCTAGGTATCAACCCACCGACAGAGATTCCAGATAGCAACCTGATGGATAAAGGGTGGTAGCTTGAGCTCCCCTACGGTAACAAATTCTTCTTCTTCTAGATCCGAGAATGTTAAGCATACAAGCAAGAACAATCAAGAGATAAGAAGGAATAAGCAAAGGATAGTTTGAGATGTACAATGATGACTTTTTTATAGACATGGCACGATGACTACATGACAGATATGATTCGTGATGATATTGTTCGATGGACAAATATTGGCAGGTGGAATTCTCCCTATTTGAGAGGGAGTGTTAATTTTTTCAACTACGGTAAAATTCCACCTTATATAGCTCAAATGAACGATATAATTATTGCATTGGATTACTCTTTTCGAGAGGACCAAAATCGACCTAAATATCACCCAATTTGGTCAACCAGAAGTTGAGTTATGAATTATTTTATTCATACATGTATTATGGAATGGGTTAGTCCTAACCACATGAGTAACTGCTTGGTTCAGTCTTAAACCCAAGTGAACCCTCAGGAAATCCTATAAATAGAAGAGATGTCAAGATAATTTGGACACATCTTCTCTTCTCTTTTGTCTTGGTTCACACAGGTTCGACGAAAGGATTTCGCGTAAGGGTCTGAAATCACAAGCGAAAGGTTCGCTTTGAGTTAGGGTTTTCTGGATCTCGGTCACTGGCACAAAATAGGGCATTTTGGTCTGTGAACACTAGCACACAAGCCTATGACAGCGACCAGAGACACATAGTCACTGGCACAGAGTAATATGGGAGAGACTTTGGCCTGAGAGGTAGATCTAGAGGTATCGGCCCCCGGTCACTCACACAAAGTGGTCCTGAGAGCGACCATGTTGTCCCAGACACATGCACAGTAACTTCAAGGGAGTGACCAAGGGTTTTAGGTGTTTTTCATCCCATCATAGACACAGAGTCTTCTAGAGAGTGACAGAGCAGTCACAATCACCCTCACACAGTATCCAAGAGAGCGTCCAGGGAGTTTCGGTCGCACACAAAAAAATTCTGATGAAAGCGACCAGAGTTCAGATCTAGGGTTTGACATCTTGGCTTCAGTTGACTTCAGTGGTCTGGTAGATCTAGGTTTTTCTCTACTGTTATATAGATCTATAGATCTGTAGATCTAATTTGTTAGTATCCTCTGCAAACATATGTATTGGGCTCATTAATAGTGACAACAGTGCTCAACAATGTTTGGCATAGTGACAGCAATATACAACAGTTAACATTAGTTTGTGACAGCACATTACAACCATTAGTATGAGGGTTTTGATTCCTACCATGATTAGATCTATTTCATGGATATCATTATTGTTTTTCTGCATATATAAAGCTATGGATCATTGTACTCTCTTTTGCTGCATCATTTGATGATGATCTAGGAAGAAGAAGATTTGCAAGGGTTTTCTCCATAGTGGGTTTTTCCATGGCCTTGGACCAATCCTGATGTCTCTATGTGTGTGCATGATTTCTTCTATTATTCCTTTTATGTTCCGCTACATTGATGATGATGGTGATGTTGTTTCTTTCTATGTAATTGCATATGCTTATGTATAATGGTGTAGATCTCATTAATGTAATGATGATATGGGGTGAACTTAATGTATTAATTATGAAATTCAATTATCAAAGCAGAGAACAATGTTTCCCTATGAAAAATTAAGAGACAAGACATATGATGTTGCATTCTCGTGCCTATAAATGTGATTGAAGGAGATCTGAGTAAAGTGAGAAATATGTTGTTGTATGTTCTTAAGAACTGGAGAGAGAGAGTATAATTGTGGATTATTGCAGCTCCTTTTACCCAATTAATTACATTTTGAGAATCCCCACAAACATGAATATAGGAGATTTCCTGTGAGATAACAATCTGAAGCAATATTTGAGAGCAAAAAGTTCAACATAATTGTTTGAAGCGGGGTGAATATTTGTAGAGAAGGATATGGATGTTGTTTGAGATAGATTGAGAATCCTACCTGCCCCTCCCAAAGAGGGGATCACTTGTGTCGCCCCATCAAATATTGCCTAAGGAGTGTTTATTTGAATTTCTGGTTTAGGGGGATGATGAGAAGGTAAAGAAAGTTCCAAGTAAGGAACATTTTGCGCAATAGTTAGGCTTTGAACAATAATCTTGGCTGCAAAAGTAGCCTTGTCTTCAAAGATGGCTTGGTTTCTTTCCTGCCATATTACTCAAGCCATAATTAGGGGAAGGGCCTTGTGGTGGGGTTTTTTCTGGGATGGAAGCCACATAGAAAGGCATTCATCAATGCTTGAATTGTTCTAAACATATGAGGTGCCTTCCATTTGGCAGATGTATTTCCAAACAACTTGAGTGAAAAGGCAAGATATGAAAAGGTGGTTAATAGTTTCCAAATTAATGAAGCAAAAGGGACAAATGACATGATCATGGAAAATCACTTTTGGAGGTTGTCCCAAGTGGGGGCTTTATTACAAAGAAGCAACCACATGAAAAGTTTACCTTTAGGAGGACATTTTAATTTCCTAAGCTTTTTGCTCTGCTCGGGTAGCTCTCTAGAACCAACCTTTATTGCCAGATTCATATATCCAAATTTAGGTGTGAAATTCCCATGTGGACTATGAGTTCATATCAGAAGATCTTCAGTTCAAAGAGATACATGTGAATGTCTAAGAGAGATGATATATATATTCCAAAGGTCTGCATAATTTTCTCCTAGTCCAAGGGCTTCAATCATGATGGCCCCTCATATAATTAAATTAGAAATTTGATTTAGTGTATATATTCCATCTCCATTTAACTTTTGGATCAGGGGGGAGGTAAAATATGTTCTTGTTAGCATCCAACCCAAGGAATGAGTCCAATTTGTATCTGAGATACCAACTAAGAGATCTTCCAATAAGAGGGAAAGCTTTGATGATGACTTTCCATATGATTGAGCCATTGTTTATCGGTTTCCTAGGAGATCAGATCCACTAGATAAGAGGAGCATGTTCAATATATTTTTGATAGGTGACTTGAGCCCATAGACCAACACCTTGAATGAGCTTTCAAAGCCCTTTTGCTGCAAGTGCTTGAGAGAGCCAATGGAGGTTTTTAGACCCTACCCATGGGCTTTGGGAATGGAAATATTGTGTTAGGTTGTGAGTGCAAACTTTTTCCCCTCTCAACTTGCCCATGGAAATCGAGAATTTAGTTATCTGATTTTAAGCTCCTAATTGGAATCTAAGCTAGAGAGGCCCAATAGACTGGGATGGTCTCTAAGACAAATTTACATAGTGATTCTTCCCACCATTGAGAGCCACATATTGCACCAAATTTTGATTTGTTTCTCAATCTTTTCAAAGAGCGAGTGTCAATATGTTTGTTGATAATTGTTAGACTTGAGCATGAAGCACTAGTATTTTATACCATCCGAGATTTCCCACACTTGAGTAGTAAAGATACTTCCAATCTATTGTTTTATGTTCACTCTCAACCCCAACAATATAAAATGAATTTTGTCATATTTATAAGACTACATGTTGCCATAACAAAATTCTCAAAAAAAAATCTTTAAATTTTATAAATAATCTAATTTACCATGAGAAAAATAAAAACATTATCTACCAAAAAAAAGATGAATCAAAATACAATATCTAAAAATTTAGATGCTTTGCAAAACAGGGAAAATAAAAGACATCTCTAGTGAAGATTGTGCTCCACTAAAAAAACACACCCTTTATTAAAAAAGCAAATGAAAAGAAAATAATACAATTTTCTATAATATAAAACATACCTCAGTCTTTTAAAAAAAAAATCTGAGAAATAATATCACAAAAGCCATTATTCACGAAACAGTCGAGAAACAAAATATCACGAAAACCATTATTATTAACGAAGCAATCAAATTATTGATGAAACTTGATATAATAAGAACTATACCCAAAAAGTGAGACATTATGCCACATTTTTTTGACACATTATGCCACATTGTATGAAAAATGACACACCCACACAAAGAACACAATAACTTATATTTCACGTGGTGAAAGATAATTAACCTCGATTAAAAAAATATTATAACTCTTAAACTTAATTAACGGTAAAAACCATTCCATGTGTCAAACTCGAAACTCTCCCATTTGTCTTTTAAAACGAAGTAAAATGTACTACTCAATCATGATGATTGCACCACACATATTCGCCCTGGCCCCATTATCATGTACGTCTAACTCTGCCACACCAATGATTACGAAAATAAAAGATGGGCTGTCATGCTTGATTTATCCTTAACCATAAGAAAGCAATGATTGCAACCTTATCTCTTCTTTTCAAAGTGTCATTTAAAAGATTTATTTACGTAAGGGTTATTTGTACTCTATATCATACTTAGGGGACGTGAAGCGTACCATGCCTCTTTCTTTTTTATTGTCCTACAGAACCCATATTCATATAAAATTGAAATTATGCCCGAGTAAAATAAAAAATCTATTATATATATATATATATATATATTAAAATGGTTATATATTTGAAATTTAGTTAAGATATTTGGAAGGGGCGGAAATCTCATCTCTGTAAATTACTAATGAATTTTTTTTGTAATATGTTTTTTTCAATAATAATGATGAGTCAATTTGTATTTATGAGTAATAGTCACTAATGATTATAGTACTATTATTTTCATAATTTAGCTAAATTATGATAAATTCTTTTGTGATTTAAAAAAACTTTAGAGTGGAACAAGGCATTAAATAAATATAATTTATATATATATATTAAATTTAGTTAAGATATTTGGAAGGGGCGGAAATCTCATCTCTGTAAATTACTAATGAATTTTTTTTGTAATATGTTTTTTTCAATAATAATGATGAGTCAATTTGTATTTATGAGTAATAGTCACTAATGATTATAGTACTATTATTTTCATAATTTAGCTAAATTATGATAAATTCTTTTGTGATTTAAAAAAACTTTAGAGTGGAACAAGGCATTAAATAATTATTGAAATATTGTTAGGTGAAAGAATATGTCATTTTTGTGACATAAAAGGTTGAAGATGTTTTTTTTAGCGTAGTCTAATTATTTGAATTTGAAATTTTTTCATCGGAATTCAACAATATAATTTTGGGCAAGATTTTGCTTTTCATTGTTTAAAATGGGTTTTTGAATGCATAAATGGATTTAATACCTTGAAAAACCCATGGAGCACTTTGATTGCGCAGATTAATCAACTCAAACTTACTCCCTATTGAATTTCAAGCAAAATTGATTGAGAAATGTACCCGGAAAAGGGCCAAACCATCATATAATTCAACTGTTGAAAATAGCAACAAGAAATGTTAAAAATAGAAGTGCTAAAATTAGCACTGCTATAAATAGCATTTCGGGATACCTTCTTATTTTAGTTAGTCTCTGAACTAAAATAGAGAAATAAAATTTGAATTTGATCTTAGCAGTTGTTTGTAAAATAATTAATTAATTCACCTTGAGTTATTTAGTTGTAGAAAATCAAACATGAAGTCTATGTGAGGACATGCAACAGTTATCTCATTAATTGAGGAATTTATCTCTTAGTTAAAGAGATAAGGATGAGTTGTAATTTGAGTTGTAATTAGTTAGCTTAGTTAACTGAGTTAAGTCTAGTTAGATTAGTTCAAATAGTTTGTTGAACTAATTGTGAGTTCAATTAGTTAACACATGCATGCATGCAACTGCTGCACTTCAGATAACTGAATATTCTCTCATAAATAACTCATGCATGTCAGTTCAGACAGAGACCCAGTTGAGATCAAATGATGGGACAGTGTATTATCAGTTGCAAGAATATTCCATGGAGGATATCTTTTGCATGCAGAAGGAATTCATTCCTTGGAGATTGCACAGTTACTTTTGGGTTTGGTGAGTGTGTGATGAGACCAATTCACACAGGTGGCAACATTGGACCCCAAGGAAAACTGCGCAAGGAAATAGGAGGCTTGGAGGGCTGAGGGAAGGCATATCTTGTGTCTATTCAGTCTGTGAGCTGTGTTGTTCGATTATGCAGAGCGCAGGATAACTTGTGAGCTGATTCTTTGTGTAATCTGAACATATTTCCACTTGTATGATAATACAGAGATCGGGGTTTTTAGCTGAGGCTTTCCCCAGAGTATTCTTCTGTGTTCATGTGTGATTGATTTCTCATTCTTAGTTATATGTGTTCTATTTGATCTTGCTCATATTCGGTTAAGCTTCCGCAAGTTTTTTGTAGAAGTAGATCTTGTATTTTGCTTTAGTATATTGCATAATATGTTGATCTATAGTGGGAAATTCTACATGGTATCAGAGCAAAGGTGATCAAAGGAGAGAATAGTATACAAAAAGGGAGAAGGGAGAAGTTTGAGGTTCTTGAATATAGAAATCGAGTTCTTATCACATCTCAATTTCACCAATGGTGTTCAACGGTTTAATACTCGAGTATGCCCTTGATGGCAACTCGAATTATATAGCCTGGAAGGATCGCATGGAAGTAGTATTAGAGGATAACGGTCTAAAGGACTTCATTAATCAAGAAGTCCCCAAGCCAACAGCGGCTAATGCTACAGAATTGGCGGAATGGAAGAAATGTGTGGCTAGAGCAAGGAGAATCCTTCTGGAGCGAGTTTGAGACCACATAGTCTCAAGTCTCCATGGGGAGGAGACACCAATTTTGATGTGGAAAACATTGAAAGATCTATATCAGAACAACAGCGATCAGAGGAAGCTGGTGCTGAAAGACAAGCTTCAGAAAATCAAGTGTGAAAAGGGCAACACGATCTCTACATATCTGAACAAGCTCACCACCTGCACGGATGAGCTTGGAAGTGTAGGGATCACGACAGCCGATGATGACATGGTGAGTCTTGCGCTTCTCGATCTTCCTAAGAGCTGGCATAGCTACCAAGACTCGGTAAAAGGAAGAGAAAAACTACCAGATTGGGAACGACTTTGGTCGAATCTGATGCAGGAGGAGATAAGAAGAATCACCAGAGATGGATCCTCATCAAAGCAAGATGATGAGGAAAATCTAGCCTTAGCGAGTAAGGCAAGGAAGGGGAAAGGGAAGGCGTCCCATTCCAAATCCAGTTCTTCCCATGGTGAGAAGAAGTTTTACAAATCGAAAGTGCAATGCTTTCATTGTCATGAAGTGGGCCATTATGCTACGAATTGTCCACAGAAGAAATCCAAGAAGGGATCCTCGAAGGGATCTAATGGTGAGGCACTAGCCTCACAGTTTGAGTTGGATTTCTCTCTTATCGCATGCATGGTTTCATCCATGGTGGGATGTGTTTAGTACCTGGACAGTGGAGCTTCATTCCACATGTCAGGTGACAAGGATCTTTTCAGTACCTTGGAGGAGAAGGATCTCTAGATGCGGATCGAGATGGGAAATGATGGAAAGTACCGTGTTTCAGGTGAAGGTACGGTTGTGTTTCAGAGGGAGCATGGAGCTCCTCTCACCCTAATTGATGTAAAGCATGTATCAGGTTTGAAGAAGAATCTTGTGTCTGTTGTTATGCTAGAAGATAAAGGCTATGATGTAGTATTTAATAAAGGAAAGATATTCCTAAGGCATATCGGCACTGGACAGACCAAGCGAATCGGGATTCAAGTAAAGAATTTCTACAGGCTAGAGGTAGACGACTATGTTGCATTGAGTTCCAAAGCTAAGATGGTGCAAAGCCAAGATGTTGGCGAGCTATGGCATAGAAGATTGGGCCACTTGCACCATGGAGCCTTGAAGATCATGCAACAGATTTCTACCAGACTTCCAAGGGAAAACTAGAGTAGAAGAATACATGCAAAGGTTGTACCTTGGGTAAGTATACGAAATCTTCCTTTCCGGATCGAGACAGTAGAGCTGGAGCAATCCTGGAGCGAGTTCACTTAGATGTTTGTGGACCTTTCTTTACAGCCTCCACCTCTAAACAAAGGTACTATGTTATTTTTATTGATGATTTTTCTCGTAGATGTTGGATCTACTTTATGCAAAAGAAGGATCAGACCTTCTTGAAGTTTTGTGAGTTTAAAGCCTTGGCAGAGAAAGAATCTGGAAAGAAAATAAAAGCCTTGCGTAGCAACAATGGCGAAGAGTATGTCTCCCAACAGTTTAAGGACTTCTGCGTCGCAGAAGGAATTAAACGGGAGTTGATGACACCCCATAACCCACAACAGAATGGGGTGGCCGAAAGGAAGAACAAGTCGATAGTGGGAGCAGCTTGAGCGATGTTGCATGACCAAAGCCTACCACTGCATTTGTCGGCTAAGGCATGCAATACAACAATATACTTGCAGAACAGAAGCCTGCACCGTATACTGGGAATGGAGACACCTATGGAGGCCTTCTCTGGGAAGCGTCCATATGTGAGTCACTTCTGAATCTTTGGATCATCGGTTTACTTCCATGTGACCAAAGAGGCCCGGAAGAAGCTAGATCCAACAACTGAGTTGGGAATACTTGTGGGGTACGCGGATACACCCCACAACTATTGGGTGTACTTGCCTACCAGTCAGAGGACAATGGTACACAGAGATCTGAAGTTCGACGAGAAAAAAGCCATGCGAGTATCACTTGAGAGGGAGCTCAAGTTGCATACAGAGGAGGAACTTTCAGTTCCTAAGGAGGAGGAGCCTCAAATTGATGCGGAGCAGCCACATGCAGAGGATCAAGGAGTGAAGACATCCACTCATGCTGAGTCTTCCAGAGATGGGCGAAAACGCTCAAGGGAAGTTGACAGGTTGATGCTGGATGCGCGAGAGAATGTGGGACAACCATCTTCTTAGCTCAGACAGAGGAGGTTGCCCGAGCGGTACACTGGTTACATGGCCCTGGTTGGGGAGTGTGTAGAGTCTGAGCCTTCTTCATTCGAGGAGGTAGTGAAACAACTAGTCTAGGTTGGTACAATGGTGGAGGAGTACGACTCCATTGTTCGGAATTGTGTTTCGATGTTGTCCCAAGACCTTAGGACAAGTCAGTGGTGAGTTCCAGATGGCTTTACAAGGTAAAGTAGGCAACTGATGGCAGTGTTGAGAAACATAAGGCAAGGTTTGTTGCCTGTGGTTTCTCACAAGTCGAGGGGATTACGATGAGACCTTTGCTCTTGTAGCAAGGTACTCATCTCTCATATTGATGTTGGCACTATCAGCTCAGTTGGGTTGGAAGATCCATCAGATGGACGTGAAGATAGCATTCCTCAATGGGAAGATTGAGGAGGAGGTGTACATTGAGTAGCCAGAAGGTTTCGAGACCTTTGATCGTGATTCGCATGTGTGCTGACTCAAGAGGGCTCTGTATGGGCTGAAGCAAGCACCCCGTGCTTGGTACACTAGGATCGACAACTATTTCACCGGGTTGGGCTTCACCAAGAGTGAAGCAAATGTGAACCTTTACCACATCATGGTAGAAGGTAAGCCATTGATCATTGTTCTTTATGTCGATGATATGATTTTGACAAGTGATGATCAGCTGATCCAGTCTTGCAAGGAGGACCTTCCAAGGGAGTTTGAAATGAAAGACATGGGTCTTATGCACTACTTTCTAGGCATGGAGGTGTGGCAGAAAGATGGGGAAGTATTTGTGTCTCAAGGCAAGTATGCCAATGAGATACTCAGGCGCTTTCACATGGAGAAGTGCAAGCCCATGCAGACTCCTCTAGCTGGGAACTCGAGGAAGGAGGATGCTACTTCATGTGAGGTAGTTGTTGCTACTGTTTATCGGCAACTTGTGGGTTCACTTATGTATCTAGTGAACACACAACCAGACTTATGCTTTGCGATGAACCAACTGAGTCAAGCTATGGTTCAACCTACCAAGTTGTTTTGGAAGGCAACGAAGCATGTGTTGAGATACCTCAAAGGCACATCTAAGTATGGATTGTGGTACAAACGAACAGAGGGAGTGAAGCTTCAGGGCTTCATAGATGCGGATTGGGTAGGGAGTCCATCAGACCAGAAGAGTACTTCTGGAGGAATCTTAAACCTTTGTTCAACTGCAGTTTTTTGGTACAGTAGGTGATCCGGGTTTAAACAAGAACGCAACAAATTACAAAGATAACCATAAACACATATATGCAGTGGAAATAATACTTCATTTCATTAATGTAAAATACTGAAATATGCTTACAACCATAAATGGAAATAAACCAGCCAGGGCGATGGAGCTTATCTCTGAGAAGAGATGTGGCGGCTACATGCCTCTGAATTGTCTTACAATGAGGCTCGAAGGCCTATTTATTGTTGAGAAACAATGGAAAACCCTTCACCTCTTGAAACCTAACCCTAAAAGATGAAACACCAAATTGTGGGCCCCGTTTGAGGTGAGTTGGACAACCAACTTCTCGGGGTCGCGAATTGGTCATATTATCTCCGTTTGACGTGCATGATAGCCCATTGGAAATATCTCTTCAAGGACTATGACGGAAAAGATGATTTTTTGATAGAAAAATTGTTGGCGGTAGATTTCCCAAAAAACGTCGTTTAGGGCCTCAAAATGGCTCTGGAAGTTTAGGACCCGAAAAAACTGCTAAAAATAGTAAACTGTGCTATAATTAAGGAAACTGAAAAACTGAAAGAGACAATTGTGGGGGTCCAAATGGGATATGTGGGTGGCCACCAACATCCACCTGGATCAATAGGAAACAGATATCAGTTGCACTTGGCTCAGTAGAGGCTGAATACATGGCTACTAGTCAAGTTGCATGTGAGGCCATTTGGATGCGGAAGATTCTAGTGGGATTGTTTAGTCAGAGGATGGATCCAACTGTGATCTATTGCGATAGTCAAAGTTGTATCAAACTGTCTGAGAATCCAGTTTTTCATGACAGGTCCAAGCACATTGATCTCTAGTATCACCATCTTCGAGATTGTGTGGTCAAGAGGATCATGTTATTGTTGTATGTTTCGACCGAGGAACAGGATGCAGATATTTTGACGAAGACATTGTCAAAATTCAAGTTCGAGTTCCACAGAGACAGGATTGAGGTTACTGATAATCCCTTTCTTGTTGAGAGGGAGTGTTGAAAATAGCAACAATAAATGCTAAAAATAAAAGTGCTAAAATTAACACTGTTATAAATAACATTCAGGATACCTTCCTATTTTAGTTAGTCCCTGAACTAAAATAGAGAAGTAAAATTTGAATTTGATCTTAGCAATTGTTTGTAAAATAATTAATTAATTCATCTTGAGTTAATTAGTTGTAGACAATCAAACATGAAGTTTATGTGAGGACATGCAACAATTATCCCATTAATTGAGGAATTTATCCCTTAGTTAAAGAGATAAGTATGAGTTGTAATTAGTTAGCTCAGTTAATTGAGTTAAGTCTAGTTAGATTAGTTCAAATAGTTTTTTGAACTAATTGTGAGTTCAATTAGTTAATGCATGCATGCATGTAACTACTGCACTTTAGATAACTGAATATTCTTTCATAAATAACTCATGCATGTCAATTCAGACAGAGATCCAATTGAGATCAGATGATGGGACAATGTACTATTAGTTGCAGGAATATTCCATGGAGGATATCTCTTGCATGCAAAAGGAATTCATTCCTTGGAGATTGCCCAGTTACTTTTGGGTTTGGTGAGTGTGTGATGAGGCCAATTCACACAAGTGGCAGCATTGGACCCCAAGGAAAATTGCGCAAGGAAATAGGAGGCTTGGAGGGCTGAGGGAAGGCATATCTTGTGTCTATTCAGTTTGTGCGTTGTGTTGTTCGATTGTGCAAAGAGCAGGATAGCTTGTGAGTTGATTCTTTGTGTAATCTAAACATATTTCCACTTGTATGATAGTACAGAGATCGGGGTTTTTAGCTGAGGCTTTCCCTAGAGTATTCTTCTGCGTTGTGATTGGTTCCTCATTCTCAGTTATATGTGTTCTATTTGATCTTGCTCATATTCGATTAAGCTTCCGCAAGTTTGTTGTAGAAGTAAATCTTGTATTTTGCTTTAGTATATTGCATAATCTGTTGATCTACACTGGGAAATTCTACATCAACTACATTTTTTCTTAATAAATATCCCATATACACCCACATTAATTCACAATTTAAAAGTATTTGTTACAGTACCAACTTCTTAATTTTTGAGCTCACAAAAAATCATGATAATTTATGAATACATTTATTAAAAAATATTCAAATATATAAATAAAATCTTAAAACAAATCAAATAATCCTTTACCTTTAAAAAAAATTCCAACCAAATTTAATCTCGTTAAACATTATTTTATGTGTGAATTAGTAGAATGGGTGACTAGGACAAGCTCATACTTATATGACATGTGGTCGATTCCACCCACTATCATTACAACCTTTAAGCATGTCCATAAGGCTCAATCACAACACAAAAAGCTAATCTAAGTTTGAACCAACATCAAAAGAAATGTCTCAACACTTTATGGCCAACTTATCTATACCTAAAAACAATTCCATCAAATATTAACTACTATTATTACTTTATAATATTTTATTTAATATTAAAATATTTTATGAAAGAAATATGAAAATATCCCACCTCTTTTGATATATATTCATTAAATATTTATGTACTACACGTTGTTTCACCTTTTTTATTCTTATTATACCTGTTGAAGACAGGTTATATCGCAATTGGTTGCTAGTCAAAACTCATTTGACTTTCAATTAATTTGCAAATTTTCCAAACAATCCATAAAGTTTATTAAAATTTTTTAATAAAAATTAAATTAATATTTCTAATATATATAATATATATATATATATATATATTATTATATATATATTTAAAATGTGATTCTTGTTTTCTAATTGGTCTGTGTACCAGATGTGACTAATTTTATGTGTTTTTAAATAGAATTGTTAGTGTTAAAAATTATTTAAAAAATAAATAAAAATAATGAAAACTCCCACATATGCCAAATGTCTTAATCACTAACAACAATTCAATACTTATGTAATTTATTAATAATAAATCATAATTAAACTACGATATTTTCATTTAGGTGGGAAAGAATGTAGAACTACTCGTACTTTCCATCCAAATTTCCCGCTACTCTTTCTGTCCACGTGGCAAGCTCTTAACTGCGCTTAATTCCTATCATCTTCTATCAGGCACACATGAATGTGAACACTCATGAATGATAGAACAATGAATTTCATTTCTTATTAAAATAGATGTATATTTGTAATACATTGGTGTGACCGTTGGATTCATATTCCAACGTCTCTTGGACTCCCTTGACTGTTTATCTTCCACGCCATAACTCTTAGAGGATTAGGTGTCCAACATTCCCCCCCTTAATCTGAAGGGTTATGTATGAGTCCAAGAAGAGAGTTGTAATACAAAATGTGCAAAATGCATGGCAACACTAGGCTGAATGTGTTCTCTGAAATGTTCGCATAAGGTGGTGGTTTAAGGATGACCACCAACACTGGAACGCTTAGTGCAGTTCCCGAAACTCTTCCAAGTCTGGAAATAAGTTGAAATCTTATGCTAGAGGAAGTGTCCTTAATGCTTTGGAGAGGGAGACCTTCAACCTGGAAAAGGGAGGTCTATAACATGCGTAAAAAAGGGAGAGCCTCAACTTAAAAAGGTAGGTCTCAACCTGTGATGGTTTAAGGATGACAACCAACTCTGGAATGCTTAATGCAATTCCTGGAACTCTTCCAAAACTGGAAAGAAGAGGGAGAAGCTCAACCTGAAAAGGGAGGTCTCAACCCCGCATAGATGGTTTAAGGATGACCACCAACCAAAGGCATGCTCAGGGGCATCTTTGTCTCTGGCTACAACTCTGAATCTGGTATGGCAGGTTGTGGCTCAGGCTCACTTAATGTGGCTTTGAAACTTGTAGATGACCTTCAATTCCCCCCCTATTAGATACAAGGTGAGATGATGGAGAAAAATCAACTGTAAGACTTTTCAATACTCTAGAAGAAATTATATGACTGAAATATCTTCTTGGTTGTTGAAGCCCATTGCCAAGAAGGGATCTATTTAAGATGAATCTTTGTTTTTGCAGGAGGCTTGTTTTTTAAGCATTTGTGTGAAGAATGAGTATGCTGACCACAATACTTGCATAGATGAAGATAAAAACATTGTTTTTTAATATGGCCAACTCGGTCAAAGTGTTGGCATTTAACAACTTTTCACTGCGAATGTGGAGGAATAGAATCTGGAACATGTGAAGATGAACTGCCATAAAGAAACCCAACATTTTGAAATTGAAAGGTTTTGAATAGTCTAGAGTATGAAAGGAGACCTTCTTGTCATATCCAATACCTATTATGTGCTTTTTATGGACAAGCTCTTCCCAAGGTTTGATTATTGGCTTGGGAAGTCAACGCTGAATATCCACACATGTATACAAATCTGCTTCTGAAATGAGCACTTGATCTAAATCAAATTCAACATTATTTACTTGATGACTTGTTGGCTGCTGATATGATCATATTTCAAAGTTAAATAAGGGATTGTTCTGAACAAAAACAAGTTCAAAAGGATGCATTTTTTGTTGTAACTCATCTTGCTGAAGTTGAGACTCTAGTTGCAAAAATTCAATGTTTTCTTGTACAATTTGCAAACAATTTTTAATGTCAAAAAGAACGTTTTCGTTGATTTTCATGGTACTAGACTCAACAGTGGAGAGCATGAGTGTATCTAGAGCCTTTGTGATCCAGGTGGATGTTGGGGGCCACCCACCTATCCCATTTGGACCCCCACAATTGTCTGTTTCAACTTTTTCAGTTTCCTAAATTGTAGCACAGTTTACTATTTTTAGCAGTTTTTCGGGTCTTGAACTTCCGGAGCCGTTTTGAGGCCCTAAACGACGTTTTTTGGGAAATCTGGGGGAAATATTTCCCTTCCCAAAGTGGTAGTTCTCGGATAGATCTTTCTAACGAGCTATCATACACGTCAAACGGAGATCGTATGCCAAAGTTACGACCCTGGGAAATTGATGTACCAATTTACCCAAAATGGGGTCCACAATCTGGCGTTTCATCTTCTAGGGGTTAGGCTTCGGGATGTGAAGGGTTTTCCATTGTTTCTCAACAATAAATAGGCCTTCGAGCCTCATTGTAACACAGTTCGGAACAGTTCAGAGGCATGTAGCCACACATCTCTTCTCAGAGATAAGCTACCATCGCCCTAGCTGGTTTATTTCCAATTCTGGCTGTAAGCATATTTCAGTATTTTCCATTAATGAAATGAAGCATTATTTTCGCTGCATCTTTGTGTATATGGTTATCTCTGTATGTTATTGCGTTCCTGTTTAAATCCGGATCACCAGGGCAACCCCTCCTTCCAGACTTGGTCCAAAATTTAAAAAACGGTGATTTATTCCCTATATGCTACTTTTCCCTATGATAAATGTGTGTACATGCGGGTCAACGTATACCCAACCCACGTACATATGTCAAAACACTTGAAAGAAAATAAATTTCCTTAATTTCGGTGGCATTCACAGGTTTCACCTATTACTCACCTCCTATTGCCTGTGGCCCAACTATTTCTGAACAGAAAAAAAAAAAAAAAAAAAAAAAAAAAAAAAAAAAAAAAAAAAAAAAAAAAAAAAAAAAAAAAAAAATGAAGAAGAAAGAAGAAGAAGACTAATTTGGAGAAGTATAAATAAGCCTCCATGGGAAGGCCTTAAGGGAGAAGATATGAGATATTGATACTATATTGAGAATATCCCTGATCAAGTATGATGAATCCTTGTGTCTGCTGCACTCCCCAAAGCTTCAGGAAACCCTTATTTCCTTGTTATAGATATCCTTCATCTTGCTTGAGATATCCTTGTATTGGTGATGGAGGAAGATTGCTGAAGGCCAGGAAAGGACAGATCTAGAGGATGGTTCTTCTTGGAGCCGGAGAAGGACTGAGGTTGTATTTCTCCACTTTACTTGTAGTTAACTTCAATAGAAGGAATGATGTTCTGTTTTCAATATTAAATGTGTTTATGCATCAAGTTATGGTGTAATTCGTTTATGAATTTTATATTGATGTATAATTGGTCATTAATTTATATGATTTAAGGTTAATATCATGAACATGATTTATGTCTCTACTGCTGTATATGTTCCGTTTGAATAATTTTCAGGTTTCAAGAACATCAGGAGAAATTGAGGGTTTTCACCCTGCGGGATCTACCCAAACGTAGGACTTCTGGATAAGGACACTCCTGCACAGTTTAGTAGAATAAGCATTTAGGTTGAATTCTTGAGCATTTCTTATTGTGGTTTACCCTCTTCTCTATTAGGATTCTCAACCCAAATCCCTAGGGTGGTCTCACCCACAACAATTATTTATTGCATCTAGCTTCTCCTCCTTCCTTTGTTTTGTAAGTACTTTCATTTTCATAACTGGATTTGAAATATTAACTAAGGTTGGAGTCATATATGCAAAAAAAAACTCATTGAAATATTGCTCACCTTTAGCCCACCAAGCGCTTGGATACCAGTTGCATGATTTAGCTTTGTGTTGCATTTGATTTCAATAATTTTTTTATTTCTATATTGTAAATCTTCCAAGACCATAGATATTAAGAAAAACTAGGGAAAATAGAATTGGGGTTTCTTTTATAATGTTTTCTCTTGTTATATTGACAATTATTGTGATATAAAGTTAGTTCATCGTCATCATTATTATTTTGTGTTCATCATCAAGAAAATGTCAATAAATAAGATCACAATGCAAACAAGAACACAAAAAATAGGCTTCGCGCCAGGGAAAAAACCCTCCATAGGGGAAAAACAAAAAAACTTCTCTTCTTATAGAAACTTAAGGAAGACTTCCAAGACCGTTGATGAAGACAACTCACCAATTAATAGGCCATCCACCCAAACAATAATACTTCTCTCTATAGCTCGATCTTCTACTCTTCTCCATCTTGACATATTAACATAGATAGATTTCTTCCCATATGTGCGAGCTTTCCAAACAAAAAATTGATGCACAAGCCAAACAAATAGACCTTCTTGCTTTCCTCGATATTATTCTCCTATTTCTCACTCTAGATTTTCCTCAGAATTCTTGAAGAGAGCGAATTACTTGTGTGACTCAAATGACGTTTAATACATATGCTTATATAGTCTTTTGGTGGGGTTCAAGTGCCTCTTGTGGGGTTGATTTAATGGGTTGGCACACCACACTCAGGGAAATTATTTTCCCCTTAAGAACACTAAGTTATGTAGGATCAACAAAGAACTAGAATAAAACCAATAACAAAATATGTTTTAGTAAATAGTTTTTCTCACTTAATGTACTCATTCTTTGACAAGAGAGTTTAGTTTTTCATTACTCAATCTCCTTCTAGAGCTAATTAACAGAATGACTCAAACTTCACTATGATTTAATAGAATTTCAATAGTATTTCTATATAATGTTATTTCCCAATCTAGAAACAATCACATGGAGGTCTCATCTATATGTAAAATATATAATTCTAGCACTCTAACCCCTCACAAAAAAAATATATTTTATAATTTCCTAAACTAGTCATTATTAACCACCTATGTGGCATCCTTTAGTTTTTTTCAATGTGATTTTTGAAAAAAGGGTTACTCAACATCCCTATGTGTCGCCTTTTGGATATTTCTAAATAAACATTCTTCCTAATTACCAAATTAAATAATAATATATTAATTTTCACTCCAAAATTGGGTAATTTTTAAGTGAATTAATATCAACAACTCCACTTACATTTGTACTAGTTTAAGTATACTTTGGAAGGATTAGTGTTGGGGAGTAAGGATTACACACCACTAATGCATGTACTATATCATAACTATGAAATAATGACTCCATCCCCTTACTCCCATTATTCCTGAGCTGGAGGTATTCAACTCACATATTTTACAAAGTGGGACTCGCTACATTTTTCAATGCATCCTAATTATGTTCCAAACCCATATATTGTCAAGATATCAAGGCTTTTCCTTATGCCTTACACATGCATACACCCACACATATCAAATAGATCGAGGCATAACATATCATATTTACACTTCAATTTATTTGGATCACAAATTATGCTTCATGGATATTGTGATCATACTCCCACCTTGGGGTTCTCCCCAACAATTCTAATCATGTGATTGGTTCTTGCATCATAAATATTAGCTTAGTTGTATAACAACACTAGTATGTATAAATTCATGTACCTCATCAACATGTCATCAAATAATACTATGCTTATTTAATCATGGTTCTACACTATGTATTTAGGGTTTCACAACCTTCCCCTTTATGCAATTAGCTCCACCAAGGAGTTTTACAAGTCTCCTCAATTTTCCATAGCTCACACTTGTTTAACATAATTAGTAATTAGTTCTCAACATGTGATTAAAATGACACTATCTACGTATCCAAGTCATAAATCATTAATTCATAAAGTAAAAAAAAAAAAAAAATCAACATTACATTGAAATACTTAACTCAATAAGTAGGAATCCAAAATACTTCTCATGAACAAATAGCATTCCTTATCATATATATAGATAAACATATAATATATACTTAACTCAATAAGTAGGAATCCAAAATACTTCTCATGAACAAATAATATTCCTTGTCATATATATAGATAAACATATAATATAGTGACAATATAACTTATAAACCACCTTAGATTAACCTCCTAATCCCATTAAAAAAATCGTTAGGGAAGAAGAGCCATTATATTATATATATAGTCCAAATGTATTATACATCCAATGAAAATATCAACTACATGTTTCTGTTGTGTATCTTGTGGTGTATGTGCATAATAGAAAGCCCTTAGTTATTTGATGAGGTAAGGTAGACAAATATTGGGTAAAAAAATATTTATGTATTTATTCCTTTCTTCTTGGCATGTATATTAACTAAATACTAACTGAAACATAAATTCAAACTAAAAAACAACTCAATGTGGGTGGAGGGAGAAAATAGTGGAGGGAGAAAATAAGTTCTTTAATTAGCAATGGAAATACAAGAGAATAAAAAATATATCACCCAAGGGGAGTCTTAGCAAAGTGATCTCTAATATCTCTATGGGGGAGTGTTTTTCTTCCTCCAATGAGTTCTCATTTATTTGATAGAAATAAAACAACATCTCCCATTCTAAAACCAAAACATGAGGGGAAAATTGGGCATCGTGAGAATAAGGTAACTCAAATATGGTAAATGGTGTTAAAATTCCTAGTGGTATTTTGACAAATTTATTCTTCAAAAATCCACCATATTGAAAAAAGGTTTATCCCATACGTATCATGGTATAGAGGTGAACGAGATTCTATCGTGTGTGTAAGAGTGAAATGTAATGAGCTCTAATACTTATGTGGGGGTATAGCCTTTTATGGTTACGAGTTTGCCTAGAGATAATGAAGCTACTTCTGTGGATGTTTCCCCAATCGAGGGTATTACCACATTATTTCACATAAGTTATTAGGCCATTTAAATATATTATATGTTTATCCATATAATAAAATCTAAAATGGTATCCAAGCAAATTGTTGAGCTCTAGCTACTTGAATAAGTTTGTTATCGAAATTTTTACATAGACTTTAGTAGATATATGTTTTTTGGCTTCCCCCTCTTATAGATTTGCATTCAAATCTAAACAACCACATAGTTTTTCATTGCATTTGAACATATATTTCTGTTTTAGGGCATTTTTTCACAATTCTAATTTTATTATTGGCACTGAAATAGGGAAATAAAAAAGATCAACTATTCACTTGCTAAATTTGGCTTCCATTTGACCAAAATTTAATTAATTTTCCTAGCTAGCATAGGCATATTTTTCTTAATCCTTACTTTTTTTGTGCATATTTAGGTTTATTAATTATTAAGCCTTTTTTTTACTATGTCTATGTTTTTTCTAACCTGCTAACTTTTGAACTCGGAGACCATTTTGGGTGGTTTCTTTTCCTTGGGTCGATTTTCTATTGACCAAATTTCTTAGCCATTTACCACTCATATCCTAACATTGTATGGACCTGTATGAATATGTGCAACCTAGTACAACTAGGTATGGCCACCATTTCTTTATAAACAATTTTTTTCTAAATAATTACAAAGTTTTCTCTACAATCACTCTCATTTTTTCTCAAATATGAGGTTGATTTTCTCCTGGGGTGAATTTCACTTTGCATGAACCATGTAAGGATAATATGGACTCTAATTTGTAGTCTAAAAACCCATTTTTTATTTGTTGGACTCATTTTTTGTTGTACAACTGGTTTCCTTGCTAATGGGTTAGCTCATCTACTTTATGGATGCAATTTCTCAATGTATAGATCATATTTGCGATGTGCAAATTAGATTTGTAGTATTTGTAATTATACAATTGTGGGTTCTCTTAGATCAACTTTGTATAATGAATTTTTATTTTTGTGATGTTGCTACCTAAATGAAAATTTATCTCTATCTACTAGCATGTAATAAGACAAATTGTAGAGATTTAATAGCATTGTATTAATATGGAAATTTCTCTTTGACTATATAGCAACAGTCATTCAATTCGATGGCCTACCACCTTTGATTGGCCTTTTCCGAAACACGCAGAATTAGATATGGGATTACTTTTTTGCTAGGAATTTGCATTTGGGGAATTTTTACCAATACTTGACTATTTTTTATGATCTCTCCAATTCTTTGTAGATGGGGTGTGTCTTTGCAGTGATCTCTTGAATTATTTGTAGATAGATAGGAATTATTTTGTTTTGATCACTCATCTTCTTTGAAAATATACCTTGTTGGGTATTATTTGTTCCTAAGCACTTGAATTACTTCATAGAAGTTTCTTGAGATATGATAAATGACTGATATATTTTTTTCCCTAGAGCCACGGGGCTTTAATTTCTCACCTTCTTATTGCAAATTAGATAGCTCTTTATATGCATCCTTCATTGGATTGTGGCATTGTTTTAGTTATCCATGCATAATGCTTCATCCATGATAAACTTTTTTGTTACCAACACCATGTGTGGTATGTCAGTTACATATTGTAGATCAAATACAAATTGTTGAACATGAACACATTTATGAGTGTTCAAGCACTAGTATTGGTACTTCTCTCATATTTATTAAACTATGTATGATGGTGACAGTGTACAAACTTGCTTAGGAGTGTTTCTTGTTGCTGGTGATTTTTCTTATATTTATTTAGAAGTGTTTTTTTGTAACTAGCGATAACATTCATACTTCCTTAAGGGTGTTGCTTGCTACTAGTGATGATGTTCATACTTCTTCAAGAGTGTTGTTGTACCATGGTTGGTTAGCCTTTGCAATCATAACGACTTAAGGGGAAATTTTGTGTTATTTGTTTTCCTCTAAGATATTTACATAGGGGTGTTGGAACCAACAGTTCCTTGAGTAGCTAAAGAAGTAGTGTGGCTCTAGATACTTTTGGATTTTGCCAGTAAGCTAAGATGTGGAAATTAATGTGTTTTCTTACAATTTATTATATTACTCCAAGACCAAACACATTGACCTTGGTAATCTTTTGAGATCTGGTAGCTAATGGTGTTTTTTTCTTCTCCAAGACCAAACACATTGATCTTGATACTCATTTGAGATCTAGTAGTTCATGGTGTTTTTTTTCTCTAATACCAAACACATTGATCTTGAAATTTATTCAAGATATGGTAGATGATGGTGTTTTTGTCTCTAAGACCAAACATATTGATCTTGATACTCATTCAATATCTGATAGTTGCTGGTATTTTTTTGTCTTTAAGATCAAAGACATTGATGCTAATACTCATTCAATATATGGTAGTTGATAATGTTTTTTTTTTTTTGTCTCAGTTATTGTCCTATTGAATAGAAATTTGTAAATATCTTCACCAAATCCATCACAATCATGAAGTTTCTCTGACTTCATAATTTCTTTAGGATGCAAAAAGTTGTCATCAAGGGGGAATATTAGTTAATGGCATCTTCCTCCTATGATTATAGCCCTCTAGTTATCATTAAGGGGAACATTAGAATGTGAATATATTAATGATTCCCTAATAGTTCTTTTACCAAGTTATTCTTCAACAACTCACCATATTGTAAAAAGGTTTTATCCCACATATATCATGGGATTGTTTACCTTTCACTCTCTAATATATAGTAGAGGTGAAGGAGACTCTACCGAGTGTGTGAGGTAAGCAAACATGCACTAATGGAGTGTGATATATACATATCTAATGTGGTCCAATGCTTATCTAGGGGTGTAACCTTGTATGATTTGAATTTTATCAACAAAATAAAGGAGCTACTTCTATGAAGGTGTAACCTTGTATGATTTGAATTTTATCTACAAAACAAAGGAGCTACTTCTATGAAGGTGTAACCTTGTATGATTTGAAGTTTATCTACAAAACAAAGGAGCTACTTCTATGAATGTTTCTCCAAATCGAGTTTTACCATGTAAATTCCTTTATCCCTCTTTTTTCTTTCTTGTTTGACTTCCTACATTTTCCTATGTTTTCTTAGGAGATTACACCAAGTAGATATTTGTTATATGTTTATGCATATTTATCAAATCTAACATTGTATCAATGTTTATCTACAAAATAAAGAAGTAGTGTGGTTATAGTTGGTTCACAAAGCTAAGATATAGAAATCATGGGGCTTGCTTACAATTCAATATATTGCTCCAAGGCCAAACACATTTATCTTGATACTCATTCAAGATCTAGTTAATGGTGTTTTTTGTCTTGGGTATTGTATCATTGAATAACAAGTTGTGATATATTCACCAAATCCAGCATAGTGACAAAGTTTCTCTAACTTTTTAACTTGACGGGGATATGTGAAGTGGATGAAAGTGACATGATAGGTTATGCTCTATGATGTGTTATGGTTAGAGAGCGTTTTATAGCTAAAATGGATCATAAATGAAAAGGGGTTGAAAGAGAGGCTAGAAACGAGGATAAAGCATTGTGAGAAGAGAGGAAGTCACCTACAGAACAACCATAGAGCTTGCAAAGTGGACTTATAACAAAGCTTATTGTATTGATTGAAGCAATAAAAAGTCTAAAAGTAACAATGATTGAGATACAAAAGTTGTGAAATTATATGTTTTTTTATTACGCGGACTTCCATCGAATATGTGATGGGATAGGCTAGCCATCAAATATTCGACTCCTATCGGTTGGCGTAATCATCAGATAATTGATGCCAAAATTGACTGAAAGAAGCGTCGGTGGTTTGACACTCCCATTGGACAGGACTCTTATCCGTCGAATACCTAATGCATCACCATTAAACTGTGTGCCCCATAGCGATGGAACAACGTGTCAGATATTCAAAACTCCCATCGAACTAATTCAACTTGAAAACACATACTGTGGGCGCGGAGTTACTTGTAAATACGACCAATCCACCGAGGAACAGAAAGTTGGAGTTTCTTCTTCGTTCTTTCCTCCTCATATTTCCATTATTTTCACCCCCTCCACGTGGACATGGGTCAGAAGCGTTTGTCCACAACCCAACAACACGCATAAATATAAAGATAATAGCAGCGTTACGAGTCCATCAGCATTATAACCAGAAATAGTAATTGAGTTATGCACGAAATACAATTGGGTTGTTGAATATAAGTATGCTTTAAAATGTTGAATGAAATAGAATATATATACAGCGGTGGAATTTATTGTATATACCAGAGCTGCTTGCCACAGGAAAATATTATGTTATTTGGTCGGTGCGGGATAATGTCGGTATTTATAAGACAGACAATTATGTTATACACACTAACGTGGCGCCGCCTCAATTATTGATAAAAAAGAGCCCCTCGCTTAATTCTGAGAGCTACTTTTTTGGCTACACGAATGGATTAAGGATTTTGACTAAGTTGAAATTTTGAAAAAGTCTAGTTTGTTTTTCTCTTTTTTCTTTTTTATTATTTTTCAACTTTGATCACTAAGTTTTTTTCTAACAATAATATCTCATTGAATATTTTTTCCCTTTTTATTAATTAAGTAAGTTATAATTATGATAATTCGAAAACAAATTTGATTATTTTATATTAAAGATAAATTTATTTAATAAATAATAATATTAAAATACAAATAACACAAAAGTAAATATAATATTAAAAAAATTGATTAATATAACCTTGGGTAGCTTTTGTAAAAATATCCGTTTAATGAACTAACCATTAAAATATAAAAATACACCTGTATAATAACACATTATAATTGATTTTTAACCCTTAATATGTTATTTATTAAGACAAAAAATTGATTTTAATGAGGAATTAGGTATGATTGAAATATTTATTATTAAAATTTTAATTATTATTTTCTAAAAATAAATAACATTTTAATATATTTGATAAATTAATGAATAGTTTAATATATGTAAAATTATTAATAATATCAAGGTAACACATGAACACGGTTTAGAATTGAAAACTTAATAATTTATTTTTAGGAATTCACTTTATATCTTATTTATGAAGAATTTACACACATGGGAAGTAATCAACACTGATAAATTTGATTGATTAGGTGCTTGATATGGAGCATATACTAGAATTTCAACCAACACATGCACACGATGGATTTTTATTGACATATGAAATTCTGACTTAGCAAAGTTTTAATGGATTGACATGAAAACAAAGAGGATATGCCACTATCCATGGAACATCTGCAACAACACATGACATAGTTGAACCATTGATTGGAACACATTGAGAAGCAACTTAGCATACCCACATTATTGGTTGCTCACTCGACAATAAGAAGGAGTTGATCCAGGTTGTTGAAACAAATTTTGATCCCTCTTCATAGTTTGATCACACTTATTATGTCTTTGGTTTACTAGTTTCCTATTTCTTTGTCCTTTTTCTCATGGCCTCAAAGACTCGACTACTAGTCTATGCATTTTGTATTTTGAATTTATCGTTAGTGTTTTGTTCTATGCCTCTCTTAAACTAGTCCTTTTTTTGATCTGATAGAGTTTTTGCAATCACTAATATAGATCCTTTTGAATTTATCGTTAGTGTTTTGTTCTATGCCTCTCTTAAACTAGTCCTTTTTTTGATGTGATAGAGTTTTCGCAATCACTAATATAGATCCTTCAACTTTTCATCTAATCTTATTCTAAAAAAACAAAACTTAAGGCAAAAAACAAATATGGATCTTTGAATTAAAAACACCAAAATTAAGCTCCATTTCAAAAATTGGTGCTATTGATAGCACCATTTTTTCTCGGTTCGTTAAAATTGTGATTTATTTGAAATAGAAACCTTGAATCCATTACTGATTGTGAATAATAGTACCATATTTAGACGACACATTTGTAATGTCATAGTGTGTTTTTTCTACGTTTTGGTTCTATGTTTTGGAATGTTCTACATTTCCATTCAAATTTTCCCAGAATTTGGTAGAGATTTATTGGATTCATAAATTTGAGTTGTAAACTCTCTACAATGTGAGCGTCCATGGGGTTTTAAGGGTGTTGAATCCATAATTCAGTCAAAAACCCATTTTAAATAACAAAGATTAAGAATTGGCAAAAAGAATTGATTAGATTCTGGCTAAAAACTCCAAAACGTGGCATGCTTAAATAACACCATTTACAATATCATTTTTCAATCTTCAAACATGTCTCAATTTTAATCACACTAATTTTGAATTTGGAATAAAAATAACCATTAACGATATTGTTAATTTGAAAACCTTATTCTCTAATCATAATAAACATATCATATCTTTGTGAAATAACATAACATATGTATTCATAAACCATTAAATATTAATAAATATCTTATAAAATATATTTGTTACACCAACCTTATAATAAATCTTTTGGATTAAAAAAAGGAAAATTAAAAAAAAAAAACTAATTTTTATTAAAATGTATTTTTTATTTCTCTAAATACTTCATAACCCCTTCTACTATTTTAAATTTCCTTCGTATTATATTTTATTTACCCTTTTACTATTTTTAAATTTCCTTCTTATATATAATTTATTTTTAACAAAAATTAAATAAAATACATTTGAATAAAAAATAATAAACTATTTTGAGATGGAAAATCAATAGCCTCCGTACAAATACCAAATACTTCTAAAGCAGAAGCGTGGAGGATATCCATTTAAATGGGAAAGATGAGATAATAGTAAATGTGCAATCTCACTAATCTCATGCATTATGAAAATCTCAACGGTAATAGTGATGGGTATTTATTAGGCTTTAACTTATGAGGTCTATGGTATGGGTTTTAGTGACATTAAAGTATAGATTCAAATTTTAGAAGGAGAAGTTTAACTTATGAGGTCTATGGTATGGGTTTTAGTCACATTAAAATATAGACTCAAATTTTATAAGGAGAAGTTAACTTATGAGGTTTATGGCATGGGTTTTAGTCGTATTAAATTATAAACTCAAATTTTATAGTGATAAGTTTAGGATGTAAGTTAGTTTTGGAAAAAATATTATTAATGATAAAAAATTTAATGTGGGTTATAGATAAAATATTTCAAAGTCATTTATATACATATGTGATTAAATAAACAAAACTATGAATATATATCATAAAGAAATTGGAAATAAAATGTTATGGTTAAAATAGTTTAGATAACTTCACTATGTAATGACCCTTAGTAATTTTGAATTTATGAAAGTAAAATATTAAACACTTAATAGTTATTATAGTATGAATAATGTGCTTGAACTAGAGCTGTGGAGGAGGCTGAGAATTGAACTAAAATAAATAAAAACACATGCTATCACTATTTAATGGTCCTTGGTAATTTTGATATTATTAAAGTAAAATAGTAAACACTTAATAGTTACTATGGTATGAATAACGTGCTTGAACTAGAGCCACGAAGGCAAAATTGAACTAAAAAAAAAAAAAAAAAACATGTTGATTAATCAGATTCTTAACATTGTTAGCAAACCATGGTTGGGAACCAATGCTGGAGTAAGCCTACCCTAGGTATTTAAGCAGTTATGTTGGTTAATAAACAAAACCTCCTAGGAAATAAAGACTCCCAAAAAGAAAGCCAAAAGGGTTAAGGAATAAGAGGTAGAAAAGGGAAGAAGAAAACGAGGAAGATGACTCTTGAGTTGGTTAGTGAGTGGAGTTTGAGAACCTTGACTATGTCTGATAGTGATCAAATAGTCACAGAAAATATGTAGAAACTACAAAAAAGAATTGCCTCGACGTGAAGCTATCTCGGGGGGAGGTGTAATAAGGACTGGCCTCATTGTTGGGTGGAGTATTTCTCTTCATTGTGGTTGAATTTGGATTCAAGAAAGAAGGTATTTAGGAATAATAGTTTATTGGTCTATGATAAATGTTGTGTCTCTGCATTTTTTAATAGAAAAGTGAGCAAAGGGCAAACTCTAGTCCTATATACAAGCTCAAAATATTTATTGCATTAAGAAGACATAAAAATTAGTATTAATCTTTTTTGTAGATGTGATGATGACATAGTATGAAGGAAATAGAGGCTCTTTTCCTGTATATGTGTAATGTGCTAATTACTGATTAATAGTAAATGCAAAATACATGTAAAAAGATAAAGATTTCTAATTAACCATAAAACCTGAGTGAAATGTAGAAGGAAATCCTAATGTTAGAATTGCAGAGCAGTTAAAACGAAACAACCAACAAAGACAAAGTTATACCTCTGTTGTAAAAACATTTACGAGTAGTGGTTACATCATAATTTGTTATATATAACTATAAATAAAGAAAGAAAGTAATTAAGAGCATGATGTTTAGTTCTAGAGCCACATAACCAGATGCACTAGACAATCCCTCAAGCTAAGACTCAATCCATGAAATCATGTACCGATTTAATCAAAAAACTGTTGTAATCAACGATGTAAGAACACTTATTATCTTTTCCATAGTGTAGCTAATTACAAAGCCATTGTCTGCATTCTTTCTAATTCAATATCCACTATAACCGAATAACATGAGATTCGTAATAATGGAAAAAAAAGGGATATGCATTATCAAAATGAAAATTGATATTCACAAAGGAGAAAATATTGTGGCCTTAAACCCAATAATTTAAGTTATCCATTATATATTGTTTGAACATGTAAAAACATTCCCAGAATAGGGTGAAGAACATTCCCTAGTATTAAACAAATTTTACTGTATGGAAGAGTCTCAAAAGAATTTACAAACTTAAAATACATTCTCCACCACTAGACAGGGTCGAGGGTTAGCAAGGAGAGAGATAAATTGTAATGAATGAAAACTCTAATTTGGTGCCTCCTGAGAGTTCCAATCAATATGAGAGCCATAATCCAATATAACAACATGGAGAATGAAGTAGCAAGAGACCCTTTAGTATTGCTAGAAAAAAAACCAGCCAGGAACCTTAGGTGTGTCCAATTCCAGAGAAGAGCATACCTACAACCATAGCAATCAACCCAGTATTAGTATGGGTTGAACAGGAAAGACAAATGTTCGAAATGAAAGTGAAAATCCCATAACTAATTATGTGTAGGTGTAGAAGGTTGTTCTGGATGCCTTCTCTACAACCTCAAGGTTAAAGGAAAAGATTAGAACATGAAACTTACTAATAATTATATAGCCTTGGAAAACCAAAATTCTCCATGCAGTAAATAAATACCTTCTAGAATCACATACAGTCTTAGCCAATTGAGAAAGGTGGAAGCAAAACCTTTGAACCAGAACCCTTTCCACGTATGAGTTATGTCCTAAAGACGAAATTCACGCATAAGGTTATTTTAAAAAGAAAAAAAAAAATGAACTATCAAAAGAGTTTACATACCAGAACTTGAAGGACAATAGTTTTATTGAGCAAGGCATAAATGAACCTACCATCCTTTATGTAATGACAGATGCCGACAATTTGGTTATGGTGGTATTCTAGAAATCATCACCAAAAGCCATGGGTAGCAGAGGTTCTATCATACAAACCCTAACATTACCATGGGAGGAGCTGCAAACCCCACAAAAATCTGAGAAGAGAGAATGAACCCAGGGTGCAAAGGGTTTGGGTCCACTTAGTTCCCTTATACTCGCCTGGTCATTCTTCAACCGTTCGATATGTAGATTAAAGGAGAGTCATGGATATGGCTACAAATCCCAATTCCTCATTGCTAGATGGACAAAATCCAGCAAAGTTTTAGACCCTTCGATGGGAAGGCTTACCTTCCTAATAAATATGTCAGGGTGTGATCCACCACATTGCAACAACTCGAAAACTAAGAAATCAAAATAAATTCCAATGTACCAAATCAGAATTACACCTTGTACCAACTGTATAATCTATATGCTTTGTAGGATATAAATAACATAAAAACATTAAAGGCCTTTCATGGTACAATTTTAATGTTATAGAATTATATGTATGGATTAAGGTTTAAATTTAATTTGAACTCATGTATTAGGTATAGGATGTGGTAAAAAATGTTTTGTTATGGAGACATTACAAGTGGTATCAAAGTCACTATTTCAACACTGCGGTCATTGGGAAGCTGATTGCAATTATATGATCTTATAAGAAAATTAACATGGTGTGTTTCTTTGTGTTAAATAGTGAGTACAATATAACATGATGAGGGGAACTAGGTACAACCAACCAAGATCCAGTATGGGGATTGGACCTAATCCATCGTTAGAAGGACACCCTAAGATTTGGGTCCAACTCGAAGAAGAAGCCTGGAATATTAATACAACACTATACAAAATTGTACAACAGTTGAAATATGAAATGAAAATATTAAGAGCAGATAATGAGAGATTAATGCAATAACAAGAAAATATAATGAAGATCTTTTATGATAGGAAAAATCACATGCAACGAGATTCTAGTCCAAACCCCGAGAATAGAACTAGGAATCACCAGCAGAAGGATGATAATATGGAATTTGAAGGTTGATGGGAGTAAAAGGTGGATGGAAAAGAAAGGATAGAAACCATCACAGTCAGGTAAAGGATTAAAATCTAAAAATTTCAAAGGATAATACAGGAATGTATAGAGCAAACACTTGGGGAAGTTTCAACAAAATTATAGATAGCGGAATGAAGGAAACACTCCAAAGTAGTATAACAGACATGATGAAGTAGAGACAATGGTTAGCCCCCACTACAATGCTGGGGTTGTGGAGGGCCACATTATGTAAAAAATTGCCCTCAGCAGAAGGGAACGTAACTGGTAGCTCAAATCCAAGAAGCTTCTATTGTGGGTGAAGTGGCAAGGAGTCTACCTAAGATCAATGCTGCGTTAGAAGACCATTAGGTGGAGTATCAATTGACTATGGTAGAATTTGAAGGTAAGATTTTTGACCATCCTATGTCTATCTTAATTGATTCAGGAGCAATTTTGAGCTATATTAGCCCCAAGATAGTAGAATAATTTCAATTACAGTTAAATAAATTTAAACAACCATGGCTAGTACAAGTAACCACTGGGCTAAAAGAAGAGTAACCACAAGAGTCGATAGCTGCCTAGTAACACTGGCAGATCAGTCCATCTTTGTGAATTTGAACATTCTACCCTTAAGATCATATGATCTTTTAATGGGTATGGATTGGCTAAAAAGCCATTGGTCATTAGTTGACTACAAAACCAAAATTATCGGTTATTTGAATGAATTGGGCATTAGACTAGAAGTTCAAGGCGTAAGAAGAGCTTTAAAATTAAGACTTGTGACTGCATCACAACTAGCTAAATATATGAGGAAAGGTTGCTATATTTATGCGGTGCAGGTAGGCTATACCAAATCAAAAGAAAAATAACCACCTTGGAAAGCTTACCTGTGGTAAGGGAATTTCAAGATGTTTTTCTGGATGATATTCCCAAACTACCTCCTTAGAGGAATGTGGATTTTACCATTGAACTCATATCGGGAGTTACACCTGTGTCTAGGCCCCCCTACCGTATCAGTGTTCCTGAGTTATCAGAGTCGAAAATGCAATTACAATAATTATTGGATAAGAAATACATTTAATTAAGTGTGTTTCCATGGGGGGGCTCCCATGCTATTTGCTAGGAAAAAGGATGGAAATTTAAGACTATGCATCAATTATAGGAAGATAAATACGCTAATGATTAAAAACAAGTATCCTTTACCCTAGATAGATGATTTGTTTGATCAGGTCAAGGGAGAAACAATGTTTTCCAAAATTGGGTTACGATCTGGGTATCACTAGATTATGATTAAAGAGGAGGACATATACAAGACTACTTTTAGGACACGGTATGGTCACTAAGAATTTCTGGTTTTACCTTTTGGCTTAATGAATGCTCCAACAATGTTCATGTGCCTTATGAACAATATTTTTCATCCATAATTGGATCAATTTGTGTTGATTTTCTATAGATGACATTTTGATATATTCCAAGGATTTGGAGGAACACCAAAAACATTTCAGAATTGTCTTACAAACTTTGCGAAAACATCAATTGTATGAAAAATACAGTGAATGTGACTTTTTTAAAGAAAACATCTAGTACTTGGGCCATGTAATTACTAAAAATGGAATAATAGTGGACCTAGAGAAAATAAAAACCATAATGGAGTGGCACGTACCTAAGAATGTGGCAGATATAAGATAATTTATGGGTCTTGCCAGCTACTATCGAAGATTTATTCAAGTATTTTTGAGGGTAGCATACCCCATTACCTTGTTACAGAAGAAGGGGAAGGTTTTTTAATGGAAAAGCGAATGTGAAAAGAGTTTTGACCATCTCAAACATTTTCTTACAACTGCCCCTATTTTAAATGTTGTTGATCCTAGTAAAATTTTTGTTGTCTATACGGATGGTTCTAAGGAGGGAGTGGGAGGGGTACTCATGCAAGAAGAAAGAGTGGTTGCCTATGGTTCTAGGAAACTAAAGGAACACTAGTAGAAATACTCAGCTTACGACTTGGAATTGGTAGCTATAATACATGCTTTGAAAATGCGGCGACACTACTTACTTCAAAAGAAATTTTTGTTGATGACAGACCATAACAGTTTAACTAACTATTTTAAACAAACCACTTTGAATGATCATAAAGCATGTTGGGTAGGCTTTTTAAGTGAATTTGAATTTGAAATAAAATATCTAAAGGGTAAAGAAAATTGGGTGGCAAATGCATTAAGAAGAAAGATAAATTATGTGCATGAAATTATGTTTACCAAAGAAGAAAAGGGGTTTAAAGAAAAAATTAAAGAAACAACTAAGAACGATCCAGAATATCAGTTCTTATGGAAGCAAGCAAATAATTATGGTAGAAACAAACAACAACTTAGATATAAAGTAATTATTGAAGATCTGCTAGAATTTCAGGACAAGTTGTACATACCCAACTAGACTCAAATTAAGCACACAATTTTGGACAAACATCACAGAAGTCCATATACTTCCCACCGAGGCTATCATAAACTAAGAACTACCCTAAGAAGAGAATACTTTTGGCCTGGCATGAAGAAGGAAGTAGCGAAATATTTGTCTAAATGCTTGGAATGCCAGTTGGTAAAGGTTGAGAACCAACACCTAGCAAGATTACTTCATCCATTGCCCATTCCTGAGTGGAAATGGGAAATTATGAGACTAGACTTCATTACCAAACTACCCAAGACCAAGAAGCAGAATGAATCGATCATGGTCATGGTGGACAAATTAAGTAAGTCTGCACATTTTATTCCCATCCAATCCATATACAAAATAGTTCAAATTGAAAATAATTTTATGAAAGAAATCTTTAGGCTGCATAGAATTCCAAAAGTAGTCATTTCTGATAGAGATGTTAAGTTTACATTAGCCTTTTGGAAATATTTATTCAATGGATTGGGCACTCAAATTCAATTTAGCACCACTTATCATCTCCAGATTGATGGTCAGATAGAGCGTGTGAACCAAGTGTTGGAAGACATGCCGCAAATGTATGGTATCCAACAACCAATGAATGGGAAGACTACATCCATTTACTAGAATTCGCCTACAATAATGGTTATCATACATCTTTAAAAATGAGGCCCTTTGAGGTATTGTATGGGCGTAGATGTAGAACACCCATTAATTAAACTAGCTGAGAAAATAAATTAATATTAGGACCAGATATGTTAACAAAGATGGAGGAAACAGTTAGAAAGGTGAGAGTAAACCTTAAGGTAGCTCAAGACCGAAAAAAGTCATATGCTGATAAGAAGCAGAGCTTTCGATAATTTGATGTTGGAGATCATGTGTGTGTGAGAATTAAACTAAGGAAAAGTACTCTATGATGGGGAAGTTGTGCTAAACTATCCCCACGGTTTTACGACCCCTTTCAAATTTTAGCACGTGTTGGGCCAGTGGTATATCAGTTAGCTTTACCTAGCCACATACACATGCAAAATGTATTTCACATGTCATTGTTGATATATATATATATATATATATATAGGTCAAATTGAAAAGAGAGTTCCTCATAGAACCCCTAACCATCCTAGGTCAGAGAGAAATACAACTACGAAAATGACTTATCACCTATGTTAAAGTGCAGTGGAATCACTTTAACCCAGAAGATGTTACTTGGGAAGATGAGCATCTCATTAAAGAAACATACCCCACCTTGTTAGTGAGTTAAGATTATCTAACACCGGGGCAATGTTTCACTCAAGGGGGGTAAGATGTAATGACCCTTGGTAATTTTGATTTTATTAAAGTAAAATAGTAAAAACTTAATAGTTACTATGGTATCAATAATGTGCTTGAACTAGAGCTGTGGAGACTAAGAATGGAACTAAAATAAATAAAAACACATGTTATTGATCATTGATAATTAAATTATTAAGTTTGTTAGAAAACCATGGTTGGGAAGCAATAGTGGAGTAACCTACCCTAAGTAGTTAAGCAGTTATGTTGGTTAATAACCAAAACCTCCTGGGAAATAAAGACTCCCAAAAAGAAAGCCAAAAGGGTTAAGGAATCTGAGGCAAAAAGGGAAGAAGAAAAGGAGGACGATGACTCTTGAGCTGGTAAGCCAGTGGAGTCTGAGGACCTTGACCATGTCTGGTAGTGATCAGATAGTCATAGGAAATGTATAAAAACTACAAAAAAGAACTGCCTGGGTGTGAAGTTATCTCGGGGGCAGGCACAATAAGGATTGGCCTCACGATTGGGTGGAGTATTGCTCTTCACTGTCATTGAATTTGGATTCAAGAAAGAAGGTATTTAGGAATAATAATTTATTGTTCTATGACAAATTTTGTGTCTGTGCACTTTTTTATAGAAAAGTGAGTGAAGGGAAAATTCTGGTCCTATATACAAGCTTAAAATATTTAGTGAAGTAAGAAGACATAAAAACTAGTATTAATATTTTGTGTATATGCGATGATGACATAGTGTGAAGGAAATAGAGGTTCATTTCCTGTATATGTGTAATGTGCTAATTATTGATTAATAGTAAATGAAAAATACATGTAAAAAGATAAAAATTTCTAATTAACCATAAAACCTAAGTGAAATGTAGAAGGAAATCCTAATGCTAGAATTGCAGAGGAGTTAAAACAACACAACCGACAAAGATAGAGTTATAACTCTATTGTACAATCATTTACCTATAGTGGTTCCATCATAATTTGTTATATATAACTATAAATAAATAAAGAAACAAATTAATAACACAAGGGTTAGTTCTAGAGCTAGATAACCCGTTGCACAGGACAATCCCTCAAGCTAAGAGTCAACCCATGAAATCATGTATAGATTCAATAGAAAAATTGTTGTAATCAACGATGTAAGAAGACTGGGTATCCTTTCCATAGAGATAAGATAATTACGAATCCATTGTATGCATGGTTGCTAATTAAATATTGACTATAATCAAATAACATGAGATTCGTAATAACTAAAAAAAAGAAAAAAAAAAAAGAAAAAAGAAAAAAAAAGGATATGCATTATGAAAATGAAGATTCATATTCACAAAGGAGAAAATAATATGGCCTTAAACCCAATAATTTAGGTTATCCAATGTAAAATGTTTAAACACATAAAAACATTCCCCGAATAAGGTGAACAACAGTCCCTAATCTTAAACAAATTTTACTATATGGAATAACCTCAAAATAATTTATAAACTTAAAATACATTCTCCACCACTCGAGAGGGTCGAGGGTTAGCAAGGAGGGAGATAAATGGTAATGAATGAAAACCCCAAGTTGGTGCCTCCTGAGAGTTATAATCAATATCAGAGCCAGAATCCAGTCTACCGACTTGGAGAATGAAGTAGGAAGAGACCCTTTATCAGTGTTTGAAAAAAAACTAAGAACCTCAGGCATGTCCAATTCCAAACAAGAGCATACCTACGACCGAAGGAATTGACCCAGTATTAGTATGGGTTGAACAGGAAAGACAAATGTTCGAAATGACAATGAAAATCCAATAACTAATTACCTGTAGGTGTAAAAGGTTGTTCCAGATGTATGCTCTGCAACCTGAAGGTTAAAGGAAAATATTAGAACATGAGACTTACTAATAATTCTATAGCCATGGTGGACCAAAATTCTCCATGCAGTAATTAAATACATGCCAGAAGCACATACAATCTTAGCCAATCGAGAACGGCGGAAGAAAAACCTTTTAACCATAACCCTTTCCGCATATGAGTAAAGTCTTGAAGCCGAAATTCATGCAGAAGGTTATTTTAAAAAGAAAAAAAGAAAAACAAACTATCAAAAGAGTTTACAAACCAAAAATTGAAGCACAACGACGTTACTAAGCAACGCGTAAATGAACCTACCATCCTATGTGTAATGATAAAGGCCGACAGTTTGGTTATGGTGGTATTCCAGAAATCATCACCAGGTGCCATGAGCAGCAGAGGTTCCATCATACAAACCCTAACATTACCACGTGAGGAATAGTAAAGCCAACAAAAACCTGAAAAGAGCAAATGAACCTAGGGCACGAAGGGTCGGGTTTGATTAGTTCCCTTGTACTGACCTGGTCATTGCTCAATCGTTTGATCTGTAGAATAAAGGAGAGTTGTGGATATGGCTACAGATCCCGAATCCTCATTACAATATGGACAAAATCCAACAAAGTTCCAGACCCTTCGATGGGAAGGCTTACTTGCCTAATAAAGATGCCAGGGTGTGATCCACCACGTTACAACGACTAGAAATTGAAAAAAATGCCAATGTACCAAATCAAAATTACACCTTGTACCAAATATATAATATATATGCTTCGTAGGATATGAATAAAATAAACATGTTAAAGGCCTTTCATGGTACAATTTTGATGTTACAATATTATATTTATGGATTAAGGTTTAAATTTAATTTGAACTCATGTATTAGGTATAGGATGTGGTAAAAAAAAATTGTTTTGTTATGGAGACAATACACACTATTTTATAATGGCCCATTTTCCGGTACATTTTTTAGCCAATGTTGTATGAAATCTAACAAATATTTTTTGGAATGACAAGCTTGATTTGTGTAATCTACACAATCCAAGTGACCAACAAGATTTTCGAATTGTTGAATCTATTAACACTTTCAAAAATGGAATTTAAATAATGAAAAATGATATATACTTTCTTGATATATAGTTAAGATGGATCTATACTAGTACTCTTAATGTCATCACTCTTTAAACTGAATATTGATATTAATTACCAAATTTGTTCAATTTAATTGTTTAATGATTCGCCATTTTACAATATGAAAAATTTTAAGAACATAATTCTTATATAATTTATACAATTTTTATAACATAAATAGAGGACCCTTGGAACACACACACACACACACACACACACACATATTTAATAAACAAAATGGTCATTTTCCAGACATTTTTACTAGTAAATTTTGTCCAAAATCTAGTAGATATTTATAAAAACCATGAATTTAAATTGTTTAATTAGCAAAGATGAAGTGCCTTAGAAGTTTCTCAAGGATTTGATTCCATTTATGCATTCAAAAGTTTCTTTTAAACAACAAACATTCACAATCTCCTTAAAAATTGTGTTGCTAAATTCCTAATAAAAAAATCTATTTAATTTATTTTTCTATTAATTAGACTATGTCATATATATATATATAATATAAGACATTGAATTTGTAATTATAAAGAAATAACATAAAACAAGGAATTACATTGATTTCAACAATAACACAATGAATAGAGATCATATAATTGTATTGATTTCATGAATCATACCACTTGAACCAATAATAAGGTGAAATGATTTAGAGAAATCATGTAGTTACAATAATTTTAATAATGATATAATAGAAAATAGTAAAATATATTGATTTTAGTCAGGATGAAAAATGACACAAAATATATAATGCACAATGATAAATACATCCATTTCAACTATAATATAATGTAAAATAATTTAGCACATTAATTAAAAAAAATGATATCAAAAAAATTAATTTTATCCATTGGTTTTTACACATAAATAGTGTAAACTAATAAATGTAACATTAATAATAACACAATGCAAACCAATACATATTATGATATTGCGAAACATATTTTAAATAAGTCACTTTTCAATTTGTTTGATTCTATTTCTCACTTAATATTTTCCCATTAAATAATAGAAATAATATATAAGATAGAGAGTACATTAAAATAAAAAACATACAATAAAATCTAAATAAAAATATAAAAAGCAAATATAACCAAAAAATAAATTATTAATATTTCAGAACAAGAGAAAGGATTTATTACCTTTTAAAAAGTTCAAATAATCTTTAAAACAATTAAATTATAATTGAATAGTATCTAATTTATTTATAATATATGTTATTGAACATAATTATCTTTTTACTATTTTAACTAAATCCTTCCCTAAATAACTTTTAAAAATTACTATTTCATCTAAATCCTTCCCTAAATAAATTTTGAGATGGCATTTTTAAGGGTAGTCCATATTTTTTAAAGAATAAAATTTATTCAAAACACATGCACATATATTATGTGTTGTATTAAAAATATTGTGATTAAGTTTAAATCCTTCCGGGTTCTATGCCGTTTTAGCATTATCATAAATCACATATCACAAAACGTAGACATTTTTTCGATATAAATTTTTGTTACTAAATTTTTCATTTTCACATATATATTAAAAAATATATTCGTTTTCAACCTCTTTTAATAATATATTATTATAAATTTAAAAATCTTTTCTAATTTTTTTAATTATATATATTAAAAATAAATCTTTCTATTAATCATTATGTGATTTTTGTAATATTACTATTAATATTAATGTAACAACAATTATTATCTATGATGGTTGATAATGGTTCACTATGATCAATATTTATGTAATATTAATGTAACAAAGTAATAATGACCAACATTAACGTAGCAATGTTTGATCAATGTAGCAATAATGTATTGTTACATTAATAGTTGACTATGGTCAACCTTAGTGAAACTTTTTCAACGTTGGACAACCTCGTCAACCATGATCAAACTCATCGACCCTCTTCAACCATGGTCAACCATGGTCATGAAATCCACCCCACACACATTGGTTTTCAACTACCACAACCACATTTACACATTAGTAAAAAATGTTGATATATACCAATTGGCAGCATTTTCCACCTTTTATATGTCAATCTACATATAAAAATGCAAGTGCCAAAAGGTATCAAATCTCTCAAGGTGAAAATCTCTTTTTTGAGTGCAAAACTTGAGGAAGAGATTTGATCCCTCTAAACACTTGATAGATCCAAGATTAAGATGAATCCACGCTGGTTTCAGTCGTACATGATCACACAAATTTTGTTGAACATCTAATTATTCTAATAATTTAAAAAATGCTAAATATATTTAAGATTAATCTGGCCATTTTAATATTAAATTTTCTCAGTTGCTTCAATTTTTTGAGATGATGTACATTATTAATAACTTGAATGATGATAAATGATGAAATAAAAAAATATGAATAGAAAGTGACAATGTAATAGTGTTGAATGATCGAAAATGTGAATAATAAGAATGTAGGACCAATTACAAATAGTCTTCATTGTGATCAATCTCAATCTATTTTGTTCTACAATTTTTATTGTTGCACCTATTAGTTTTGTCATCTTTTCATATCAATCATATGAAAAGGGTAGTTGAAATAGTAGATCATTTAAATACTTAACTTGAGCTATTGCAATAAATTTCATACCTTGTACTTGTCTATATTTCCCTCCAATATTAATTGTAGCTTTCTTCAAAATCAATCATTGTGACTTATGGAGTGTTAAACTTCAACTAAATTTGAGTGGTAGTTGTTTTCTATTACCTTGTTTAAATGCAAAGTGACTAACAATATTAAATTATGGAAAATGAGAATAATAAGAATATAGTCAATTACAAATAGTTTAGAGTTCTAAGAAGCAAACATTTTAAGTAAGAGAACATTTTGTTTAGATGAAAATTCAAGTATTTTATTTATGGATGGACAGAGGATCCAAATTTGTAAATATGTTTTCAAACAATATATACCTTGGTTGAGCAATGTCTCACCATTGTT
>APFE031493734.1:321272-353526 GCA_000404065.3 Pinus taeda | reverse complement strand
AATATACTTATATGGTACCTTGGAGTCAATTTGCCCAACATGCCAAATATGAATCTTATTATGAAATAACATTTATGGTTTATCTACATCATTCATTATTTTGGTTATCTTTGAACTCCCTCATCCATAATATTTGTTTATGCATATGTAAAAGCATTACTAAGTAGTGTACTCAATTAAATATAAAAGAAACATTTCTCTAAGGTTGGGCTAGAACTCTTGTGTTATAGATATGGGGATTTTACTCTCAGCACCCTTAATTTTCTCTTCGTTGCAACCACAATTACTGTTAGATATCATCTACTTACTAATTTGATCATGCCATGTATACAAGGTGACTATAAGTTCCTTAGTCTGTTTTCCCCATTAGTATGTACTTGAGTTTTGAGTTAAGGATTGACAATTTTTCATTGTTATATTATCACTCACTATGTTTTACTATATATATAGATATCTATAACCACCTTGAATAGGACATTTTTTATTCAATGTTTCTTACCCAACAAATCTCTTTAAGTTTCAAAATAAAATTCACAATCTTTACTTATTCTTATGGAAGCTTCTTCATATTTTCCAAACTGACACCAGGCCTATCCACCCCATTGTAGAGTTACCTTTGTTTCAGTCGGTTTAGTAGATACTAAGAGTCCTTTCCACGAAGGACTGAACACTTAATAACTAGACATATTTCTTCATGTGTACAAGTAGTTTCCATAGCATGGAATCGATACGAAAAGTTATGAATGTACTATAATTAACATTTTCAAAAAACCATTGTAATATTACTCCATGGCATCAAGTAACTATAGATTTTTGTACTTTTCATAATATTCATAACAATTATGTATCTACTCAACTCAGTTAGAATTATACATGTATTCAATATTCCTATACCTTACATATTTAAATAGTCATGCATCAATGGATAATATCCATACACCCTTCTGCATTTAAACAAACATAAACTAATAGTATATATCTCCTACAAGCATCATATAAGAAGCATTTTGTATTTATGGTTGTATGTGTCTCCTAGTATATACTAGTAAATAAATTCTACTAGCCTACTTTTAGATATTATATGAGTTAATCAATATATATGCTTTGAACCCATTCCATGCAAGCATAAACACAATCACAATTTATTTTACTAGAGAATATTTTCTGGGAAAACTATGGGAGAGAGCACGCTCCTCCCAACAAACGAGTTTCCCACCAACAACTTCCCTGAGCTCAAACTTCTTTTCTCCTAGAATAAAAACACCTTGGTGTATTCATTTAGTGGTATTTAATGTACTTTTATCAACATATTTTTCTAACATCATCCTTCTTTTAAGGTCGGCATCATTTTTCTTTACCTAAGCTTTTTCTTTTCATTAGGGAGAAGAGTCTTCATTTTTCCTCTTAAGAGTGTCTTTTCTCTCATGTTGTGCTTTGTTTAAAATTTTTGCAAAATTTCTCTCCAACTAAGTTTATTTCCCACTCAACATAATATTTCTCTCCATTTATGCCATTTATCTTAGTGGCAACATTCTTCTAAGATTTTTAGGAGAAATATTTAGCAAGGTCCACAATGTAGACTTAACCACTTAACAATTTATGAGAATAAACAAGAAGTCCATATTACTCATGTGCTCTTTCCCATAACATTTCCCAAAAGAAAAAATTTATTCATTTATTCATTATAAAATTTATTTACATAATTAGTCAACTTAAATCTTGATCTCCACAAGTATATAATTCAACAACATTTAGAAATAACCTTAAAATAATCATGTCTACAAAAAGAAATGCAACAAGGATATCACCTCTTTCCCTCACCCTCTCTTCATCTATCCCTTGTCACTCCCTCTTTGTCTCTTACCCATTCTCTCTTTATGTCCTTCTTCTTCCTTCCCTCTCTCTCCCCCTCCAACTCCATCTCTCCCTCCCTCCCTCTCTCCTCTCTTTCTTCCTTCCTCTCTCTCCCTATCTCTCCCACTACCGTCCACCTCCCTTTGTCTCTCCCTGCATCGCTCTCTCTTTCTCTCTCTCCAACTTACTCACTATCTCCCTCCCTCTTTGATTCTCTCTCTCCCCCATCCATCTCCCTGTCTTCCTCTCTCACTATTCCGCTTCTCTCACTCACTCTCTCTCTCTCTCTCTCTCTCTTCCCTCCTCCTCTACTCTCTTCCTCTCTCTCATCTCCTCCAATCTCTCTTCCTTCCTTCTCTCCTCTCTCCCTCTCTCTTTCCATCTCTCCCTTGTAACTCCCTCTCTCTCTCCACATCTATCTATCTATGTTTTTGTTCTTCCATCCCTCTCTCTCCCCTTCCAACTCCATCTCTCTCTCTCCCTCCCTCTCTCCAAATCTCTCTCCCCTCCTCTCTCTCACACCTCCCTCTCTCTCTCTTCCCATCACTCTCTATCTTTCCACCTTGCAACTCTCTATCTCTCTCCTTCCACCTTTGTCACTATCTCCATCTCTCTCCTTATCCCTCCCTTTCCATCCATATGATAAAAAATTGTTACTTTGTGTAATCAATAATATCTGTAAGATCAAATATAATAATACTTCTAATGGAGATTAATTATTATTATTATTATTATATATATATAGAATAATCATTAAAATTATTGATTATTATACCAATAACAATATATAAATGAAACAGTGTCTAATTAGTAACTTTATATTTTACATTAAATTACTTTTATTTTATATATACTTTAATTTCAATATGAATTTAAAAATATTTAGTCATGTTTAAATATTTATAAATATATTTACACCCTTTTTTATTTTTACATTTCAACAATTAAATTATTTATATTTATATAGTTTATTTCAATATTAATTAAATATATATAAGCTATTATTAATTTTTTTAATATTTATGTAAAATATTTAAACATTTACAATATTACCCCAATACGAGATTACAGAGAGAACCTTTGTCGGAAAAAAAGAAAATAAATATCATCCCCATTCATGTAAAGCATATGGAATGTAATACAGGTAACCAATAAAAACAGAATTAAAAACAAAATATATTTCAAAACACAATTTGTAAATGTGACAATATCCATTCTAACCAAATATGGATTTACACATGTTCCTTGGCTTTGACGACGAACATGAGCATGTTCTCCATCTCACATCATTTATTGTTTTCAAAATAAAAATTGATAACAGTTTAAAGTAAACTAACACCCTTCCGCGTGGATGCCCCGCCTACAGCGAAATTTGATTGAGAGTGACGGTTGAACACACAAACTTGAACCTGCCACTGTAATGACAATTATTTGTGTCAACAAATATTCCACCGTTGTCATTTGGCAACATCCTCCACACTTGCTGCTGCCCTGCACGATCACCTACATCACAAACACACACATAATCGCTCCGATCACTGTAAATGTATATCACATCTCCCATGCCCTTGCATTTCACTCTAACCTCTCCGCATTCCTCCTCCTCCTCCTCGTCTTTCCCAGTGACCAAATTAAACATGTGAGATGGCATCCGCTCCATCTCTGTGCACTCAACATTGGCGGCCTCATTATCTACTGCAATATTACTGAAATTCCACAATCTGAAACTCATACCACTGTCGTCTCGCGTCAATCCTCCCACAACCAAATCCTTCTTGGAGCTGCTGGACACTAGGACCAATCCGCCCTCCTCATCCACATAAGAAGATGGAGGAGGCGTGAGCTTCCCCACAAATCCCCAGCGCTTCCTTTGCAAATCAAAATAACAGCAATCTCTGCTATATTTTTCTAGCAGGTAAATTCTGTCATCCAAAACAGCAGAGGCGATCCATGTGGAGGAGACGCCCCTTTTGAATTGGTATGGCAGCGGATCCAACGACTCCCACACACCAGAATTCAAATCGAGCATCTCCGCGCATAATGGATCGATTTCTTCTCCTTCAAAATCAGAGACTCCTCCAACAACAAAGATATGATTATGGTTGGGACCTCCAATGTAGCAAAGCAGGGGATGTTGATGCCTCCAACAGCTCATGGGAGGGCTCTCCTCCCATTTACTTTTTGGATTTAGAAAACTCAATTTGTAGTTAATACGGCGCCCTGCGAGGTAGAATAAAATCCCATACCCTTCCTCAACATTCACCATAACACTGCGAGGGTCTTCTAATTTCTTGGAATCGATTGATGGAGGCAGACTCATATGATTCCACCTCCAGGCCAGCGGATCGAATCCTATTACTCGATTTTTGGTAGAGCAGAGGCTTTTTGATTGGGCCAGAACAAATAGCCAGGGCTTGGATGCGTGAATGGAATAAGAGAGTGCGCGTAGCAAATGGCTGGAACCGATGAAGGAGTGCCATTCCTTGCAAACCAGGGCTGCATTCAAAAGGTCTGTAACGGGAAGAGAAGAAATAATTAACTCGATCACCTCATCCGGTAGCAGCAAAATACAGAGTGACGATCCCACGATAATAGCCATCGAAATTTCACTTGGTCTCTGTTAACTCGAAGAGGGTCTTGGATTTATGTAAGGCGATATGGAGTGTCGTGGATTAGGATAAGAGCCGTCGAAACCAACACACGTGGAGTCGAGTAGATTGCCTCTCTGGCTCTCCGACTGACAATGAAAGGAAGTAGTCAGAGTGAGTAGGTATAAACATGCGTAGCCATGGAACTTGCCATGAAAATGGATGGATCCAAATAAAAAAGAGTTGAATTCAATGACTTTAGACCCAAAAACTTATTCAATCCGCAACAATGCGCCGTGTCAACACGGTAGGGCATAATCTACGGCTCGGTGGGCATATACACCCGCCGTTCATTTAGGACCCAATGGCATGGGAAATGGCTTGCCTCTACGGAGTCCCTACCTAAGACGAAGTCAGAGAGGGTAACCACATTTCAAGTCACCCGCAATCAAGACAATGGTTCGCAAGCAAACGAACTAGGACTCCTATACTTCAACCCGACTACAACCTTTTTGTCAATTCAACCATAATTTAGGGACACTCATGAATCTCCCCCATCTACTTTTGGACTACTCAGAATTTTGAATGTCTAGAAAGAGAAATTTATTTGGCAATTATTTTAAGGCTGACTTAAAATAGGTCAATAAGGGAATCATATACTCCCAAAGAGGATTCAAGAATATTTCAATCCTTCACATTTCTTTATACTCGATATGTGTTTTAAGATTGCCTCACAGTAAGTCAAATGGAAATCTTATATTCTTAAAAAATTTCCAGAAAAATCTAATTGAATAGGTAATTGCATTTTTTTATTTATATGAAATAGGAAAATGTGGTGATGATAAAAAAAATTAATTCGGAAATTATAATTTAACAAGATTGGTTCCCAGTTAGTCCCTGCCTTAAGGGGGAGAGGATGGTTGAGTGAGTAATGGTAATGGAAATCTTATATTCTTAAAAACTTTCCAGAAAATTTCAATTGAATAGGTAATTGCATCTTTTTATTTATATGAAATAGAAAAATGTGGTGATGATAAAAAAATTTAATTCGGAAATTATAATTTAACAAGATTGGTTCCCAGTTAGTCCCTGCCTTAAGGGGGAGAGGATGGTTGAGTGAGTAATGGTAATGATAAGCATTATGTGTTGCAACTAAGTTCCAAGATTCAGAAGGTCTAATTCAGCCTATGTTTTTAAGGATAGACACCATTAGTAACAATACATGTAATACATATGTGTTCATTATAGATAATAAGTGTCTTAACAAATAGGAATGAGATCACTTTTTAAGCATCATTAGTTTCAAGCATGGAATTACTAAGACCATTGATCACTTATGGATATAAGTCAATCCTTGCTTAAGGTTAACACCTATTAATTAGGGTAATACGTATGATGTGACTCTTATATAATGTAAAAGCTATCATTATTATGGGAATACTTCTACCATATGTAATGGAGATGCAAGCATAACAACTTAGCCAATTTATGTGTTTAAATCAATATGCTTATAATCAAGAAGCTCATATGAAGAGAATCAACCCAATCCATGAACAAAGAGACTAGATCTATCCAATTCATATCATGTATGAGCTTAGGAACATATGGGAATCAAGCTACCATGATAAGGGAACAAGTGAGCAGAGTAATTACACATTTTGTAGTTATTACCAGTATCATTTGTTTCATCTATATGTATGAATCAGACATGAACAAGGATCAATGAATCAATGGGAATTGAACATAGGTGTCAAATATGGATTCTAGTTTCATTACTCTTAGCTTATAAGAGGTTAGGAATCAATAGCATTGGTACCAAGTTTCACATGTTTGGAATGAGAGTTGTGTCATAATATGTATACACCCTTAGTTATGGAACTTGCACTATGTGTTACTGGTTAGGTATTCCATCTTATTGAATATGATAGACTAGTAAGAAAGGTTAGTTATTCTAAGCTTAATTATTATGGTTATCATGAGCTTTGTAACTAATACTGAGCTCGACGCCTTCTTGAAATTCAAAGGTGAGGCATTACTGATGATTGGTGAGGCAATATAAGGTGAACCTTATTTAATCTATTCAGATAAAAATGGGCCTTACCATATGTTGAGACAAAACCAGTACATGCCTTTCCTTTCTTTATTTGGACTGAACCCTAATCCATATAAGAGAAAAGGTGCTAGCAAAAGATTCCCAACATCCCATGGCAGCGAAAGGACCACAATAGTCCATAGCAGCTAAGGATTCTTGTTCATAGGCTACTTGTAGATTTATTTTTTTCAAAATACTCCCTAAGCCTTGCTACAAGTGTGTTGAAATAGATTCATATTCCTTAGGCAAGATAACAACATGATCAAATTTTGTACTTATTACTAGTATCATGCATTCTATCAATACGTATAAATCAGACATGAACAAGGATCAATGAATCAATGGGAATTGAACATATCTATCAAATATGATACTAGTTTCATTACTCTTAGCTTTTAAGAGGTTACAAATCAATAGCATTGGTACCAAATGTCACATGTCTGGAATGAGCGTTGTGTGATAATATATATACACCCTTAGTTATGGAACTTGCACTATCTGTTACTGATTAGGTATTAAAGCTTATTGAATATGATATACTAAAAATAAATGTGTAGTCACTGCGAGCTTAGTATCCTCCTTCTTAACATGTATTCACTATTCAGCTTATATGGGATTAGAGCCTTATCATGAGCTTTGTAACTAATACTGAGCTCTGTGTCTTCTTGAAATTCAAAGGTGATGCAATATTGATGTTTGGTGAGGCATTGTTACACAATAATTTGTCACACCTCCTACACTTCCCTGTGAAATACCCTGAAGTGCAAGAAACATGACCATTATATAGTATACTCATCCATGTATACAGCTCATATCTCTCCTGAGACTTTGATTTGAAAATTCCTTGAGCTTTCCTCAGAGAAATAGCTCTTAAAAACCGAAAATGAGGATCATCACTCTTATAAGGCTTAAAACAATGATTGTCGCATGTTGCACTGTGCTTGACTAGCAATGGCATCACTCTATTCCCTTGCATACCTGTGATGATCCCAAAAAGGTAATTTTCCCAAAGAGGATGAGAAGCTTCGTTATTTAGAAGCTTCCAGAGCAACAAGCTGGAGGTTGTTTCACATAGATGAGGTCGAATCCTCTCAACTTAGCCTCTTTGTCTTATCCCTATGAGCTACCTCCTTGAGATGAGGGCCTAATCCTATCTTTGGAGAAGTCCTAATCCTATCTTTATTAGCCTTTTAGGGTTCTAGGTCATCCTTCATCCACTCGTTCATCTTCCCATCAGAGATCAATTACTTGTGTTAAAGAGTATTTTTTTTGTTTGGGTGCCCTTATGAAAATCACTTTTGGTTCTTGTGTATTAGGTTTTTTTCATTAGTGCCGGATTGAGTAGATACTATGAAAGTCGTTTAAGCATCATTTGACAAACAATATATTACAAATTGATTGTCTCATTTGAATCGAAAGGGAGTGTTTGCATTGAATTTGTGTTTCGAAAAGCGAAAGCGAAAATGTTTGTCTTTTCATAGTTTTCAAAGCATTTTTTGTTGCATTCCCATCATTAATGTGAAAGAGATTTTCATGTTTGTTGGCTTGCTTGCATTCTCTTTTACTTTATGCATGATGTTACATTGATTGCACTAAAGTGAAAAGAAAAATCATCATTAGATCTTAAGTTAGTTTTTCTTTAATGTTTGTTTGGCATTGCATTTGCTTATGATATGAAAGATTAGATTTCATATTTTGGATTTAGCATTTGAAATTGTCATTGATGTGTTGTTGCTTGTTTGATGCATGAGTTGAGTCTTTCTCTTCCCTACATAGATAACTTTCATCGAATTGAAGGGTTTCATTTCATCATTTAATTGCATTTTAGGAATAGCTAACATCGTTAAGGTCTTGAAATCGAAACATAATTCCAAGATCAACTTTAAAATCTATCAATTAATCTAAGGATGATTTGAAACATTAACGTTCATACTTAGTGGTCTAGGCTAGAGACATGTTTCGATGTCTATAAAACTTAGTAGATGTGATTCACTTCGGCATTAGATAGTGCTGGCACAGAGTTGTGCTCCCCGTACCATCGTGTATATAAAGGTAGACCCTCGTAGGTTGCAAAACATTATCCATAGGAAGCTAAGCTTGTCACTCTATAAGTGTGATACATCGAACACAACATTCAGGGAGATTTCCTACACGTATGTCAAGTCCTTGGTAAATTTATTCGTTGAGGTGTATATTGTAGTTCCTGGTTACTTGGTACTCCTTTTGACTAGATTTACGTGAGTGGTCATTTCAATATTTTCTAACTCTTTAAATTTGAAAAGATCATTGAGCAACTTTTCCTTTCAAGCTCGCTAAACCATCGAAAGCGACTAGAGTCACCTTTTCGTCCTTTTCTCGACTATTAAAAGATGAAAAGGAAAAGTTTTTGTTTCTAAAAATAAATGCCCAAGATAAACATGTGGAACCCAATCAATTGCTTCTTGGACCAATATTGAGTAATTCCTTGTTAATTTCATGATTGTTAAAAAGCCCTCAACAAATCTCCTTTCCTTTCTTTTTTCTTTTGAGAGGAAGTCATCATGGTTGAAACATTGAGTTCATCTCATAGTTACCCTTCGTTGTCTAATATTGAAGGGTCCTCCCAAGGAGTTCATCCAGAGATTCCTCAGTCACCTAAGGATCAAGGTTTTGAACTTGGGATTATTCCAAGTATCCAACCCTTGTCTTCTCATCCACCTCCATCGAATTCCTGGTCACCTCAACAATCTAATCCTGATACCTAAGATAATCCTATTTAGACCCCTGAGAGTCTACAAAGGCTTGTTATTTATTCATTGAATCCATTATTCGATTATGTTGTTATATATCCTCAACATCCTTATAGTCCTTATGATCGGCCTAGTATTCCTTTGGAGTTATATCCTCACACATCTTGAGTTCCTTGTCACCAGTTGTTTCCATCTATGGAGTCAGAAGGTGAAATCACAACCTCTTCTCTGGGTCATTCAGAAGTTTTTGCTACCCATACACCTCATATTGATGATGAGAAAGGATATGAATTTCCTCCAAAAGGATTTCCATATACAGGAAGAGTCTCGTCTCTCACTTCCCTAAAACTAGTGGACCCATGTTGCCACCTGGTCATGCAACCTTAGCTCAGTTAGTTTTAGGTACTCCTAGTGTTTCATCATTGTATCAAAATCCCATTTGGTCTTCAAATGTTATGCCTACATTTGGTCCATTCATTCAAAACACGACCTCTCAAACTTTTGTACAAACTGTTGTCACATCAGTTCTTGTTCAACCTACGATTTCGTCATAGCCTGTCTCATCGTTTCAACTGACGCTTCCGTTATAACCGACTATTTCAGGCCTAGTTTCGGTTAGTAATTCTACCCCTCCTTCAAGTGGACAAAATGTGCCACTGCCTGGTGGCAGGATTTGAATACTCCTCTTGTGTCAGGTGAAACCAATGTGAGTGGATTATAAACTCGCATGGTTGGAGTTAATCAACCTTATTATGGTGGTATTCCTAACCCTATTGGTCCATCCAGGTCAGGAGACATCCAATATCAATAGCCTTATATAGCTTAGATTCCACTCCAATAGGCTTATGTCCCATATGGTTCGTAATCCTTGGTTAATCCTTCTTACATTTCTCAAGCAGGAGCTTATGGTCAATCCATTATTCCTAGTGGATATGGTCAGATTCAATTCAGGAATTATCAATACCCACTGGGTATATCCCAAGGAACTATCCAACAACCCTTGTAGTAGCAAGGACAACCTTTGCATCAGTAAGGGTAGTGCTTGTAGCAGCAAGGGAAACCTGTATAGTAGTAAGGGAAACCTTTATAGCAACAAGGGCAACCTTTATAGCATCAAGGGAAACCATTGCAGCAGCAACGGAAACTGTTACAATAGCAAAGGAAACCTTTTCTGCACTCTCAGCATACTTTGCAGCCACAAACTTAGTGTTTTCAGTAGTCCATTCAACCTTTGTACTCACAAGGAAAACTGTTGCAACATCAAGGTCAACCTTTAGAGCAACAAAGTCAGCCTTTGTAGCAACAAGGTCAACCTTGGTAGCAACAAGTTTTATATGGGTATCAACAAGGTCATCCAGTACAAGCCCAAGGTCAACCGCTACAACAGTAGGGGCAATCTCCTTATGTCTAGGGTCAACAGGTTCAACAACCTCACAACCCATATGCCACGTACAATTCTTCTCCGCGGCCTATGGTAGGACAACATCAAGACTACCCTTGACCAAATCCACCTTATGATCAAGGTAACCCTTAATGGGGACAAAATCAGGTCCCGTGGGGGAAAAATCCTTACTAGTAAGGATGGAACCCATAGTTTGGGTCTCCTCAAAGACCCTATATGACATTAAACACGCAATTTCCTTTCTTGGCTACATTGGAGCTACCCGATGTCTTGAGGCTCACAAATGATCTTATTGTTCATTTGCCTTACTGGCCTCCAATTCCAATGAAAATTCCAAGTGATTGCCCAGAATTCAAGGGGAAGTCTAAGGAGGACTCGCAAGCCCATGTGATGACATATCATCTATGGTGCTCCTCCATTTTGTATGTCGATGATTCTATCCATCTTCTCCTCTTTCAGAGAAATCTCATAGGTGTTGCTGCAAAATGGTATATCGAGTTTCCTCGAGGTAATTACATTGACTTCAACTCTCTCACTATGGCTTTTCTCACCCACTTCCAATTGCTGGCTCGATATGAAAATAACACTCATTTTCTCACATCCCTTAAGTAAGACACCATGACCCACATTTTCGATCATATCCATGAATGGAGACGTCGGCGCCGCCTCATAAAATTTGAGATTTCTAATGAGTTGTTGACTGAATGGTTCACAAAATAATTTGTTAACAAGATTTCTAAGGACATAACTGTGGGTGTATGTGTTACTGAAGAGCAAGCTATCGCCCGTGCCTAGTATCTAGACTTAGTCTGTTCGCAATATAGCATGTTGTATGAGATGTTGCCTGATGCACCGAGACCATCTTCGGATCTGAAAACATCAAAGTCTCCTGATACACCAATTGTTGAGTGCTTTGATTGGTTCCATGTCTCAGACTTCCATGAAATATTCTTCGAATCAGAAATCTGTTTCGAGCACTGGTTCCAATAATCCCTCGAAAAATTCATCTGGTCCTAGTAAAACCTCTGAGGTACATGTTGTTTGGTCTACTGCATCAGATAAGGCCTCTAAAGGTAAGAAAAAGGGCAAAGGTAAATCCAATACCGATGCTGCAAAAAAAAATCCACCCAGATTGTTTGTTGATGCTGCTTCTAAGAGAAAGCCGAAATATCCTTTCCTCATCTGTGAGGAAGATCATTACACTAAGGATTGTCCTCGATGTTCTAAAGTTAACCGCTTGTTGAAAGGGACTCCTACTCTTTTAAAAGAGCCTTTTCCATCTCAATAGACACAGTTGGTAGAACAATCACAATCCTCTACCTCCTCTAGTTCCCAGATTTTCATTATGCAAGGTTCATCACCTATCTCAATCGCTACTTGAACTAAGGACTATCAAACCACGCATAAGCAGAAAATGGAGAAAGAAGTCACCGGTATTCCTTCTACTTCTACTCCATCGAGTTCTGGTCCACTCCATATTGAGCACCCTAACAGTGAATCCGTAATCCGACCACCTCCCAAGGGTGATCTTCGGAAATCATCTTATAATCTGAATGCTAGAGCTTCACAACACTACAATATTGTTGATGATTTAGCTCAAGAACCTTCGGTGACATTTGCCTTGGAGGTTCTCCAAACTTGTCCAACACAGCAGAAGTCACTATTGTTTGCTATAGGTGCTATTGATCGTTTCGATTCAAGTTTGATTACCTTTGATCTTCAAAACCACCTTCCTTGCCTTCCACATAAGATTGCTTTTCTGATACAAGTTCTTATTCAAGGAAAAATGGTCCATCAAACTGTTATTGATGAATTTTCTTCTACCTGCATCATGTCTATTTCGTGTTGGAAGGCCATTGGCTCTCCTTCTCTTAACTAGTCCTCGAACACCTTAGAACCCTTTGATGGCAAAGGTTCACATCCATACAATATTCTCATGAACTTGTCAATTACATTAGAAGGAAAGACCATTGAATTAGAAGTGGAAGTTGTAGATGTGAATCTCAACTACAACCTTCTTCATTAGTGCAGATGGACCCATGCTATGTTTTGTGTGGTGTCTTCTTTGTTCTGGGTGCTTTGTTTTCCTCATGTAGGAAAAATTGTCACTGTCGATCAACTGTCCTTCTTTTCTTCTGGTTCATCGAATGGCAACATCCCTTACGTGGGAAACACTGAGATTCCTTATGAGAGTGTGGGGGCAGGTCTCTTTAAAGACTCCGTTTTAATGTGTACTCTTCCTCTCCCACCTCCGAACGTTTCTTCAATCAACATGATCTCGGTCTCTACGGATCCTTGGATTATCCCTACTCTGTATAATAATGATTCATTTGGCGATTCTATGCCTTTAAGTCCATTGGATTAAAATTACAAGAAATTGTCTTAGCTTTGATGGCCGCTTCAGAATGTCATACCGTTTTCAGTATGAACTTGGACACTTCTGTGCCATCTCCTTGACTTGGCTCTTGGGATTCTCTGGATCCTTTGAATGAGACATTCCCCACCAATGAGAGTATCGTTGAGGTCATGTATTTGGATGAAACTCCATGGAATAGTCTCCATCATCATTCTTCAATTTTTCCCAACTTCGGTGAGATGCCTTCATGTCTTGAAGTGTTTGTTTCTCATTGTCCCATGCCTCCACTTCAAACACCTATCTTGGTGCATGAAGTCTTGTTAGAGGGTAATATGGGGAACATCATTGCTATTATTCCTATTGACATTTCCATTAAACCTTGAATTTTCGAGAACATTCATATTGGGGTTTCCTATTCTCTAGATGAGATCAGGGTTTACACTCAATTTTTTAAAGAATATGAAGACGTTTTTGCATGGTCATATGAGGAAATGCCTGGTATTTATCCAGCAATAGCGGTGCATCAAATATCGACTTATCCTGGTGCCAAGGCTATTTTCCAATGGCTTCACTCTGTGCACCCTCGAAAGGCTTCTGCTATCAAAGTAGATGTGGAGAAGCTTTTAAAAGTAGGTTTTATTTATCCCATCCCATTGACAGGTTGGGTGTCCAACATTGTCCTTGTTGTTAAAAAGCAGGGTATGATCCGTGTCTTTGTTGATTATTATGATATCAATCACGCATATACAAAATAAAATTATGCCACTCCATTTATTGATCAGATCATCGACAAGTTTGCTGGGAGTGATATTTTCTTTTTCATGGATGGTTTTCATGACTACAAACAGATCAACATTTCATCAGCTGATCAACATAAAACGACCTTTATCTGTCGCTGGGACACTTTTGCTTATAAAAAGATTCCTTTCGGTTTAAAGAATGTTGACGCTACCTTCCAAAGAGCAATGTCTTACGCGTCTCACGAAATTTGACACATTATTTAGCCTTACCTCGACGACTTATCAGCCCATTCTGCTAAGCGTCCTGACCATCCAGATCACTTAAGATCCATTTTTCTGCAATGTCGGCATTATAACATATGTCTGAATCCAAAAAGTGTGTGTTTTGTGTTGAATCTAGCCAACCCTTGGGTTTTATATTGTCGTGCGAAGGTATCCGAATTGATTCTTTAAAATTTGAGGCCATTGTCAACTTACCCCCCCAACCTCATTGTTGCAATTGTAGAGCCTACAAGGAAAGGTTAACTTTCTCCGTCGATTCATCCCTAATTACGCCAAACTCACCAAGGGTTTTAATCGTTTACTTAAGAAGGGGATCCCTTTCATTTGGGATGAAGTTGCCTAGAAATCCTTCGATTCTTTGAAAGACAAGCTTATTAGTGCTCCTTTATTGCATCCTCTGATTATCAATGTGGTTACTTCCTATACTTTGTTGCAACTGATACTACTATTACTATGGTGTTAGTTCAGGATGATGACAATGGCAATGAGCACACGATTTATTATTTAAGCCGGAATATTCTTGATACTAAGTCTCGATATGCCCATGTTGAGAATCTTTCCTTGGCAGCAGTCCATGTTTCCCAAATATTTCGACACTATATCCTTTTACAGAAAACCACAATGATTTCTAATTGCAACCCCATGACCTATATACTGACTCGTCAGTTATTGGGGGGAAAATACTCCAAATAGATATTTATCCTGCAGGAGTTTGATTTGGATTTTACTTCCGCCAAATCAAATAAATCGCTCTTTTTTGCTAAGTTGATATGTGCCCTTCCATCTGCAAGAAATTCGACTGATTTTACTGAGCAGATTCCTGATGAAACTTTGTTTCTGATCAACACTCTCGACCCATGGTATGGGGATATATCGTTTATCTCCAAACCCAAACCTTCCAATATGAGTTGTCTCAACTCGAGTGACGCCACATCTGGAATCAGTCCCAAACCTATAGGATCCTAGGTGATACATTGTATCGGGTCGGTGTGGACTCTATTCTTCACAGGTGTGTCACCCTAGAAGAGGTTGAATGAGTCTTGACTGATTGCCACTCTAGTACCTATGGTAGTCATATGTCAGGCTACATCACCACTTACAAAATCCCCCCGCCTGTTATTTCTGGCCTTCTATCTTCAAAGATTGTATTCTAGTTGTTAAAAAATTCCATGAATGCCAGATTTTCAACCGCAATCAATGTGTTGCACCCGCACCTGCACCCTTACAACCAATAGTTACCATTGGCCCATCTTCTAGATGGGGCATTGTTTTCATGACATGTCACCCTCACTTGCCTAGGGGACATGGTTATATAATCGTCATCGTTGACTATTTTAGTAAATGGTCCGAGGCGATGCCTACATACAATGCTGCCAGTATTACTATTTTTCAATTCCTTTTTAACCATGTCATAGCATGTTTTGGTGTTCCTCAAGCCATTGTAACTAAGCATGGATCACATTTTCATTAGTACATGATGGCAGAGTTGACTGCTCAGCTGGGACTTCAACATGATAGGTCAACTCCTTATTATCCATAGGCCAATGGCCAAGTTGAGGCAGTTAATAAAGTGTTAATCACTATGCTTCAACGTACCATTGGGAAGCACATAAAGGATTGGCATTTGATGTTATTCTCAACTCTTTGGGCTTACAGAACCTCTTCTAAGATGGCCACTGGATTCACTCCATTCTAGTTGGTTTATGGTTTAGAGGTAACTCTTCCAATCAAATGTGAATCCCTTCACTTAAGCTAGCTATCGAACTTATTTCGGATACCTCACTTGAAGAGGAACGACTACTGTATGTTGAGAGGATTGATGAGACTCATCGCATTGTTGCGATGGTCATAAAAGCTCAAAAGAAACGTGTTAAAGCTCATTTTGACCAAATCGTTTCTCCCCGCACTTTTGTTGAAGGCAACTTGGTCCTTTTTTATGATAAAGCCAATGATAAATTGGGACTAGGAAAGTTCGAACCCATGTGGCATGGGCCCTACACCGTTAAGCGTGTCTTACAAAAAGGTGCCTATGAGCTATGTGATTATGAGGGAAATGCATTGTCACAACCTCAAAGCGCTCCGATACCATGTAGAAATTTTGAATAATTTAACACATATTCAATGGAGATTATCCTGATCATGTACTATTGCGGAAAAACATACACAATACATAAGCTCCTCTACGTTGATCATCAATATAGCAGCATCAATAACAATAAAACATCAAGAGCATTCACACATTAACACAATATGTATCCCGGGAAAGCATCTCGCTAAAAACCCCAACTATCTGTATATTAATGATTGAGTCATGTAACATTACACAGCATAATACTTCTCACAAGTATCTCCACCTCTGTTAACACAATACAGCTCAGATCTGAATCAATCACTGGCTCAAATCTCTTCCGCTGCTTGCCTGCCTCCGCTGCTCAATACCTGCACAAGAACCGGTGATAATTCCAGGCAGCCCACGTTTTCCTTGGCTAACATAACAAGCTACAATGTGGGCAAATCAGTTGGCAATACTCAATCCCTGTTGTGCAAATCTGATGCACAACTATAGTCACAACTGATAGCAATCTATTCTCTAACACCCTGTCTGTGAACTGAACATGCACTGACATGGCAAAACTGAGTTAACTGATGTATTCTATAGTTGCATTATGAGTTAATAACTTGTGAATTAATTAATAACTAATTCACCCAACTCATCTCTAGTCTATTTGCCAGTTAGACTTAAATACAACCAGTTTAACAAAGCTAAACTGAACACAACTCCATCAACTGCACCTCCAGTCCACTAAACTCAACTCACTTGAGTTCTAAATGAAGTCCTGCATGCAAATATTAGTCATCCCATAGGTAACCACGTATTTCCTTCTAGGATCTGCATGTGCCACATTCGTAGCTCATCCTGAAGTGCTCCAAGAGAATAAGACAAAGTTTATAGTCTAAATATTATTATGAGCTAATAATATTTGACTGTTCTATATTTATACTGAGCAGTCACTCCGCTGTGGTGTCACTCCGCTGCGGTCTAAAAATAGAAGTCCATCTATTTTTCCAACTTGATCATTTATCCATAAACAACAACCTGCAATCCATAGACATGATCCATATGTCTAAAAATAGACATAGTCTAAAAATAGACTTGCGCCAAAAATAGCCTGCGGGCCCACTTAGTGAAGGTGACTCCTTTCCACTAAGCTCCATCATCTTGTTGCATTCTCAACAAGCATTTCTTGTTGCACACTTTTCAACACTAGGGCTACTGTATAATTCACTGGTCCCAACATAGGTTTCCTCTCTCCAAAACACAAAGTGTTCAACAAACCAAGTTCTGATGCTAAATCATATCTCCACAGGTTTGAAAATGATAAAATTGTAGGTCCAAATTTTGCTTCCACTAGGACAAGGTTGCACAGAGTTGCAGGCTGAATTTTACAGGTGGCCTCAGGGTTGAGTTTCAAAGGATACAAGGCCAAAATTCAGGTCTATGGTAGTTGGCCAAAATTGTAGGTCTGTAATTTCTGTAATTCGGTCTGCAATAAGGATTGAGCAAAGGTCTGTAGCAGGTGCCGAAATCAGGTCTAATTTGCTGTCCTTTTTCTCCTTTTTTTTCACCTCAAATCCGATCCCTTTCTCTCTGAAATTGTGTGACTGAATTGATGGTTGAAATGAGAGATCCGAAGCCTTATATATACATGTTTTGCGTCATAATGAACAATCATGTCTATTGGAGAAGAGGCCGACAAGAGGATTCTAACATAGGTCGGCTCCATGTCCAGAATTAACAACTTAACTTCAAAAATTCATTTCTTCTTCTAAGGATGTGAAAAATAATTTTTAATGTGACTGTTCCTTTATGAGTGCATAAATAAAGTGTAGATATTCTTCATGGTGATTCCTTCATTAGTAATCTTGTCCTTATCATGTCCTTGTGTTCTTAGAGTCATCATTATTATTTCCTTTCCCATTTCAATGTAGGGTCATAATCATGCTTGCCTTCTTCAATGTAGGGACACCATCATGTCCTTGATTTCCTTCTTCATCACCTTGTCTCCTTCAACATTATTGAAGGTTTGCCATCAAGTGGTGTCATCATGAAGATCATTGGAGGTAGGGCATGTCATCATGTTTCTGTTCCACATAAATCATTATGTATTCTTTTATCATAGACATGTCATCAAGAAGCATGATTGACACTTCATCAACTTAAACAAGAGTTGTAGTCATCTTCTTGCATCTTCAAGAATATTTTCCATCCAGTCATTGCTATATCAACAATCAACTATTGACATCGATCAAAATCTAGATTAACAATCTCCCCCTTTGTTATTGATGGCAATATTCTTTCCCTTTCAAATATTCTCTCCCCCTTTGACATCAATGGAAAATGGGGTGTCCAAGAACTCCCCCTATCTAGCTACTTCTTTTCTTCATGAATAGTAGTTCTTTATAGGTACGTTACTCCCCCTGTCATGGTGCTCTTCTTTTTGGCAATGTGGTCCATAATATATGTACTTACATTCCTTCATGTGATGAACCAACTCCCCCTGTCTACATGACCTCATCTAGCTCATGAAACATTACCTGCTTAGTGATCAAGTGGAAGAGATTTTTAATAATAGTTAATGGATGAATAAGGGATCATGTTCTTCGATGGAATTTCTCTTGAGAGACAATATATCAAAGGATGATTGTCCATGTGGCTCATTAAGGATTTCATAGGGTCTATTCACGGATAACTTCTGCAAGAATGCTTAATCATCATAAGCTTCCCCTAACTATATGCATGGTCTTCCTTTTGGCAGAGTCTCCTCATGAAATACTTGGAATATCAAGGATGACTGCATCAAGTCAACAACATGTGTTATTGGCTAGAGTGTTCAAGGGACTTCTGAATTCAATTTGCTTCCTTATCCATACTTGTGTAACTTTATTCTCTAACATGGTTCTCTCTTGTATAGGGGCCCAAGTCAAGTTACAATTATGTGCCATATGTCCAATGTTACGATACTTGAAGCACTGTATGTTGTTCATGAATAAGAATTCATGAATTCTTGCAAAATTGCTTCCCGGAGATTGATTGGGACAATTATATTTATCTTTGTGATATGCCCTACAATCTTTTTCCACGTGTCCAAAGTTTTTACAAGAATAATAATAACCAAGAAATATACTTTTGTACCTGGGAGATGGAGATTTTCTTGATATATTTCTGAAGCCTTTTTGCCTTGGGATTCCTTGATAATATTTATCACCTTTTGTATTCTTGACATCATTTGCAAGTCTTCTTGGAGTTAGATTTCTTCCATTTTGTCTTGACTCTTCTCCTTGCCTTTGTTTGGAACTGGGAGCATCATTATTTCTATCAGACTTCCTCATGTCCTTGTTGCTTGAAGTACGATCATCCTTGCTTGATGTTTCACCTTCATAGCCAAGACCTGATTTATCAAATGGTGACCTTTGATGGCTGAGGATGTCATCCAAGGCATGAGATCTCTTCAATATTTTTTCCATCCCTTCAAGATTTTTCTTGAGAGAGACGATCTCTTCTTCCAATTTTTCACAGTCATTATTCTTTTTAGCCAGTTGTTTCTCAATCTCTTCTTGATACGAGTAGCTTCATTTGCTTATATTTTAAGGGAGATGATATCTGATTTCATTTTCAAGATTTATTCATTTTCCTTTGCTAGACTGTTCTCCATTTCTTCCTTGATCCTTGTAGCTTTACATGTTTCAACCTTGAGAAGGTTGATGTCAGATTTTAGTTTGAATATCTCTTCATCTTTTTCTTTTAGTTGTCATGTCATGGTGTTTCTCTCATTTTCTGCTTCATCAACTTGTCCTTCTATGATTGCCAATGCTTCCATTGTCTTCTCAGCTCCTTGTGCTAGCTTTCTTGCTTCTTCTAGTTGAGATTTAAGAGAGGAGGCCTCTACCTTGTACTGACCAATCTCTTCTTCAAGTTTACTCAAGCTCTTATGCCTTTATTCAAGGTGGCTTGGCAAGGCATCTTCCTGTTTATTTGCATTATCCAATTGATTTGTCATGGATATGACTTCTTCATGATGATTTCTCTTGTTTTGATGAAATTCCTCTTTGAGCTTGGTGAGCGGTTCATCTCTTTCTTGTACTTGAAGCTTGACAATGTCAACTTCCTTCCTTGTCTTGTCCTGGTCACCAACTTGTGCTTTCTTCTTAAGTTCCTCATTTTCCTTTTCAAATTGTTAATCTCTTCCATGGTATCCATAATTTTAGTGAGGAGATCTTCTTCAAAATCTTTTTCATTCTCTTCATCTTCTAGGTCTTCTTTAGCCTTGATGTTATCACTCTTATCTTCACATTCCTTAACGGGCTCTGGATTTCCTTCTTGTTTTCCATCATTTTCTTGACTAGAGATCATTGTCAATGCTCCTTTTGAGTGAAGATCATGAAGTTTATCCCATATTCCTTTTGCTGACGAACATTTTTCAAAATTGGCCTTCATAAAATCAGGTAGCCCATTCAAGATTGCTTTCATTGCTATTGTATTATGTTCCTTGGATTCTCCATCCATCATGCTATCAGTAATCACTGATTTCTAGACTTCAATGCCTCAAGTCTTTAAGAAATTCCTCATTCTTGCCTCCCATATATCAAAGTTTCCATTGAACAATGGAGCCTTCACAAATTGATTGACTTCAATTTTGGTGGTTGAAGGAGACACACCTTTAGGAGGATTGGAGACTTTCTTCCTTGGCTTCACCATTTGTGTTCTAATGATCAACCTTCAAGCTGTTAGAGTGAAGGTACTGGATCTGATTCCATTTGTTTGAAATACTGAGAGGGGGGTGAATCAATATTTCTTTTCAATTGTTACCTTTACCAGTTAGATCACTTATATTAAGGAAACAAAATGAACAATAGAAATAAATGATTTTAGTAATATAATATTTAAAATGAATCAAGTACAATATATTTAGGGCTCCAACCCTAGAATAAGATAGCCAGGCTCCAACCTGGGATGTGCCAAGCACCTACTTGGAATTTAGTGAGGCTCCAACCTCTAGGGATTTGACCCTATCTTATCCAAGCACCAACCTTGATTTTAGGAGCACCAACTCCAAGGACACCAATCCTATAGCTTCGCTTTGTCAAGATATGTTTGGTTTCATAGCTCCCAAAGTCTTCTTCACTGAGCCCTGTCAATTTTCAGCTCCACTGTAGTCTCCACACTACATCATCAATGACAACCTTGTCTCATAGAAGGTGTCACCACTGCTCTTCATTATACCCAAGCAAAATCTCTTAGTGGCATCATGAGGACTTCTATCAATGCATTATGAGGTCTTCACTAATGTCTCCAAGGCAACTTCTAGATCAATGTTCAACAACACTAGCTCTAACTAGATGTCCTCAATATACTCTTAAGGTCTGCTTCAAGATCTATCTTCACAATGTATATTCATAATGCTTCCACAAGCCTTCAGTAATAAGCCTTGAATATGCTCTTAGCAATGCTCAAAGCTTCAACTGCTGATCTTCAAAATGGTCTCTAATAAATTGCTTAAGAACTCTTCCAACAAGTCAATAATGCTCCAGCAAGGTATCTTCAAATTGTCTTTGATAAGGTCTTCAAGAATAGCTTCAAAGGATGCTTTAACAATGTCATAGAGTTCTCTTCTGAATGCCCATAAAATAGTCCAAAATGTTTGCTCTGACCTGTCCAAGTAATGCTAAGGAATGTCTTCAAAATGGTTCCAAAACACCTCCAAAGAAACCTTCCAAAACACTCAAGACCTGCACAACAAATTTACTAGAGGCTACTCCAACAAGGACCCAAAAATTTATAGGTTATGCTATTCCCCAATAAGCCCAACAAATCCAACAAGCCCAAAGTCTACTTCCAAGGAGTATCACTGTAAAAATTACTTCAGCTCAACTTGGTTCACAAGAGAGGACTAGGGCTAATTTACAATTCATTGGTCCCAAAATAGGTTTCCTCTTTCCAAAACATAAAGTCTTCAACAAGCCAAGTTCTGATGCCAAATCAAATCTCCATAGTTCTTAAAATGATAAAATTGTAGGTCCAAATTCTTCTTCCACTAGGACAAGGTTGCACAGAGTTACGGGCCGAATTTTACAGGTAGCCTCAGGGCTGAGTTTCAAAAGATACAAGGCCGAAATTCAGGTCTGCGTTGGCTGGCTGAAATTGCAGGTCTGCAATTTCTGTAATTCAGTTTGCAATAAGTACTGAGCAAAGGTATGTAGCAGGTGCCGAAATCAAGTTTAATTCGTTTTCCTTTTTCTCCTTTTTTTTCACCTCAAATCTGAGCCATTTCTCTCGGAAATTGCTTGATCGAATTGATGGTTAAAATGAGAGATCCGAAGCCTTATATATACATGTTTTGTGTTATAATGAAAAATCATGTCTATTGGAGGAGAGGCCGACATGAGGACTCTAGCATAGGTCGGATCCATGTCCAGAATTAATAACTTAACTTCAAAGATTCATTTCTCCCAAACCGCTTGGAGTTTCGCACTGAGTAATAGCTCGCTGGAAAGGAAAAATTATACTCTTTAAGATCGTGAAGGTTTCATGGTGAAATTATACTTCTAAGGAGGTGAAAAATGATTTTTAATGTGACTAGTCCTTTATGATTGCAGAAATAAAATGTAGGGCTTCTTCATGGTGACTCCTTTGTTAGTAATCTTGTCCTTGTCATGTCCTTGTCTTCATGGGGTCATCATTATTATTTCCTTTCCTTCTTCAATGTAGGGTCATCATCATGCTCGCCTTCTTCAATGTAGGGACACCGCCATGTCCTTGATTTCCTTCTGCATCACCTTGTCTCCTTCAACATTATTGGAGGTTTGTCATCATCCAGTGTCATCATGAAGATCATTGGAGGTAGGGCATGTCATCATGTTTCTGTTCCACATAAGTCATTATGTAGTCTTTTATAATAGAAATTTCATTAAGAAGCATGATTGACACTTCATCAACTTAAACAAGAGTTGTAGTCATCTTCTTGCATCTTCAAGAATATTTTCCATCCAGTCACTGCTGTATCAACGATCAACTATTGACATCAATGACAACCTAGACTAACACATCCATGAAGAGCATGATGAGGCAACTGTAGAAGAAAGAGAAGAATATCCCTCTACTCCTCAAGCAAGATATCCCCCAAGGTATGTACAAAAACATCACCCAACTGATCAGATTCTTGGTGAATTAAATATTGGTGTGTAGAAAACAAGGAAACTGTTAAATCCCCCTACACAAGCACATGTTTCCCTATTGTCCATGGATGAACCAAAGGAAATTGTTCAAGCTAGTCAAGATCAACATTGGCTAAAGTATATGAATGAAGGATTGGATCAAATAGAGAAAAATCACACTTGGGTACTTGTTCCAAGGCATGCTGACAAGAATGCCATTGTGACAAAGTGGGTTTTTAGTAATAAATAAAATGACCATGGAGAAGTGGCCAAAAACAAGGCCAGGTTGGTATGAAAAGGCTATGCTCAAATATAAGGCTTGGATTTTGATGAAACTTTTTCTCATGTTGCTAAATTAGAAGTAATAAGAATGTTTTTGGCATTTGCCTGCTTTAAGAAATTCAAAATCTATCATATGGATGTCAAATATGCTTTTCTTAATGGAGAGCTACAAGAAGAAGTTTATATAGAGTAGCCAAATGGATTTTAGCTAATAGAGGAACCATATTATGTTTGTAGACTTAAGAAGGCCTTGTATGGTCTTAAGCAATCTCCTAGAGCTCGGTATTCCAAGCTAGACAATTACCTACTCAAGTGTGGATTCAAAAGAGGTGAAACTGACAACATCCTATATGTCAAAGAAAAGGATGGAAAACTTATTGTGGTGGTAGTATATGTTGATGATATAATCTTTTCCAGTGACTCAGATTTTATAACTAGTGAATTTGTAGCTGATATGAAGGTTGAATTCGAGATGTCCATGCTTGGAGAGCTATCATATTTCCTTGGATTGCAGATAGTGTAGACCCCTAAAGACATTGCTATTTCTCAAGGAAAGTATCTCAAGGAAGTGCTAAAGAAATTTGGCATGGAATAAAGCTCTTTAGTGAGCATTCCAATGGTTATAGGTTGCAAGCTTAGTAAGATGGATGGTTCTCCAGAAGTGGACTAGACCTTATATAGATCCATCATTGGCAGCCTTTTATATCTGACAACTTCAATACTAGACATCATGCAGGATATTGCTATAGTTGGAATATTTCAAGTAGTTCCTAGACAAAGACGTCTATTAGCAGCCAAGAGGATCCTCAAATATCTCAGAGCAACAATGGACTATGGTTTGAGGTACCCCAGAGGTAAAAAAATTTCATTCACTGTTTATGCTGATGCTGTTTGGGCATGTGATGTGGATGATAGAAAAAGAATAAGTGGTGGTGCTTTCTTTATTGGATATTGTCTAGTCTTGTGATTAAGCAAGAAGCAAGCTTTCATTTCCTTATCTATAACTAAAGCCGAATACATTGCAACAACTTCTTGTTGTACTCAATTATTGTGGATGAAGCAAACTTTGCTAGATGTACAAGTGTTTTATGATCAACCGATCCCCATTATTTGTGACAACACAAGTGCAATAAGTATGTCGAAGAATCTAATTTTCACTCCTAAAACAAGGCATATCCCCATTAAGTATCATTTCTTGAGATATCAAGCTACAACTTAGATTATGAAATTGGAATATGTACCTACCAAAGAGAAAGTTGTTGATATCTTCACCAAGCCACTTCCTAGAGACCAATTTGAGTATTCGAGGCAAAGATTGGGAGTTGTGCCCCTTGCCTCCCTCCACTAGCTCTTCCTTTAAAAAGAAGAAAGACATTTGTTGCATTATCAACATATCAAGGTGAAGCTGCCAGGTCCACATGATCAACATGATAGAGAAAGAATGCTGAAAGATGGAGTATGCTAATAGGGGAAGCATGATGGTGTCTTTGCCATTGATGTCAAAGTGGGAGAGATCTAAAGAAATGATATTTAAATAAAAAAAAAAAATAGGGTGATAAACTTATTAGATACCAATAGTACTACAATAGCATAAATCTCAGGGGGAGAAGCACTCAAAGGAGACAATTTATGTTGGCATGTTTCTTCAAGAGAAAATGGTGTTTTGTTTGATTTTGGTGTTTCCATCAATGCTAAAGGGGGACATTGTTGAAATATGTTTTCATTGATGGAAACAAAGTATTCAAGCCAGTAGATAGGTGGCACAAGTGTCAAAGAAGGTCTCAGGGAGCATAGTTAAAGAGCAGTATGGCAATAGAATGGTGTAGAGGCTTTGGAGCTAGTTTTTATGTAGCAGATCATCTTATGTGCAAAAGAAAACCACTAAGATGGATAAAGATCTGAAAATATTTCCAATGGTATGAAAAAGTTTGAAAATGGCCTCCTGGTTTGAAAGATAGAGCCAGTCCAAGCTCTATGACCCCAACTCAAAATTAACAAAGTTAGAAGGAGTGTGGAGGAGCCTTACCGTGTAGCCAAGTTTGGCACATTAGCAAAGTATAGTGGAAAAATTTGGCGGAGCCTCTATGCGAAGCTCCAAGATAACTTGGAGAGACAGTGCATAAACAAGAAGTAGTCCCATTGGTCACAAGTGGAGCCCACCCGGTGGTAATAGCTAGATGTATATACCTTGATGGCATGTTAACGGTTCACAGGTCTTAGTGACTAGGCATACGCGGAAGCCTCAACAACAATAGAAAGCCTTCCCATAGGCTGGAGGCAAGGCCCACAATAAAGGCTGGCCTGGCGGAGGCAACCCAACAGGTGCACCTCGAAAGATTATGTAGGGTGTAAACAACAAAGCGTCAAGAGAAAAGCACCGAGCTACGTGGTGACTTTCTGATGGAACTGGAGACAACCTTTAGATGATATTTGTGGTCACAGGAAGTGGTTTCCCATACAATTGACCGTGCAGATCAATGATGGAGAGATACTCCAGGGACTCTCCTCCCAAAACCACAATCCACTTTGGAGTGGTGTCGAGGACAAAAGGCTTGAACACGATGGTTTTTGAGAAAAAACAAATTATAAAGGAAAATGGTCAAAACAGGCCTCAGAGGACCTTCTCTCTCCTCTCTAACAATAGAACAAGTGGCAGCATATGATTGGCCTAGATGACAACAAGTAATGATGTTAGAATGGACAAGTGGTAAGTGGATTCAACATTTTTTGACTCCCAAGTGGCCCTTTTCTGGGTGACATGTGTCACCAATCACAACTCGACACATGGCAGGAGTGATGTCATCCCAGTGGGATGAGGTCAAAAGACTTAAAATGGTATTGCCGAGTGGGGGGTGCTTGGACACATCGACATACAACACAAAATGACAACCAATTAGAGAAGTGTAGGAGGACCCCATGAGATAGCTCAGCCCAAAGACAAGAGCCTGAAATATTCAATTTTGTGCATTTAGCGGTTGTGCTAGGCAGAAGATATCGAGTCACAGAGGCAGAGCAATAACCAATGAAATGAGCATTGGGTGGTTCCCACAGACATGTCAACCTGGTGACAAGACCCCCGTAGGTGAATAAAGCCACAGTTAAATAAAGTGTCAGGATGTTGGGGGCTTTGGGCTAAGCGTTTGCACATGGCTCTATGCCACAGGTAGGAACCAAGGGCGCAGAGGAAATAAAGAGCTGCGAAGTCTCTTGGAGCAACTAAGTGCCAGCTCCTTGGTCACTTCGCGTAGACATGTTACCAACAACGCAAAGGCATTTAGACAAGGAATTGGCCCCTGTAGGGCGCAAAAGGGTTTAGCGCCCAAAGCATTAAGCCATGGTCATGGAGACTAGTTCTATGGCGGAAAAATAGGTAAGGGAGTCGAATGAAAAGTGCTTAAAGGAAAAAGGGTGGAACCATTTGTTTGGTAGCAGTTAAGCCAAATTAAACAATTGTTAAAGTTGGTGAAGCTCTGTTAAAGTCAGTAAAAAAGGTTAGAATGTAAAAATATACAGAAAAACTCAATTTAACTTGCAAAGAATGGCTGTTGAGGTTAGGTAACTTGGAGAAAATGTCCAAAACACTGAGATGAATGATGCAGGAGCATGAGGATTGAAGACAAAAGACTTCGATTTTATTCAAAAAATACAAAAAAAGCTTACAAGTAAAGGAGTGGGATCCTTTAGCTATCACTTTACAAAGCTTTCTAGATAGGATTTGAGCTAGAATTTAGGAATTTGGATTATCTTGTAATTAATTCAAGTAGTTAGGCTTAGTTGAGATTCTCGAGGAGAATATCATGCAGATTAGATAGGATTCGACAGTTTCGAACCATTGATTGAGGATTTGGTTGTTGTATATATTGGTATTTATGTAAGTTTTGAATTAATGTAAAGGGATTTGGCTGTGAAGGATTAGACTATAAAGTTTGAAGTCTCTCTATATTTTTGTGTATTTTGCACATAAATGGTCAATCCCGGAGGTTTGAAGTTCCTTCGAAATATATTTGAGTGTTGTTGATTTCCAGTTTGGCCTTTAAAACTAGATTTTATATAATTTTGTGTTATTGCATTTAAATCTTCATTCACTGTGTATTGAGTTAATCGAGATGTATTTTGAACCCATAGAGTTAATTAGCGATATCCTGAATATAACTTAGAGAGAGTTTAAACTTGGCAGAAGTGCTAAAACCTTGGCGGAATGAGGAAAACCTGATAAATTTGCAAGAAAACCAAGAAAAGGTTGGAATTTCCCAATCGATAGATCCAATCGATCTAACGGTTATCACGTGCCAACAAGCATAGGAGTTAAACAAAATAGAAAAGAGGTCTTCGTAGGAGAAAGTTGTTTCTCGCGCAATATCAAGGTGTAAGTTGTATTTGGAATTTTCACACGATTCCACTTAGTAGTAGACAAGTAGCACATGAAAATTGCTTTTCTTGCGTGCTCTTGGCTCATTAAACATCATGCAAGAATCTACGTGAGATTACACGTCAACCGTTGGATCAAGCGGGATTGATCAATGGTGGAGATCATTCAGCTAGTTTGCGAGCAAGGAAAGCAATAACCATCGAATTGAGTGTAGAGATCGACCACGAAGAAACCACGTGATAAAGGTTTGTGAATGAGAGACGTGATAAGGTTATAAACCAAATTTTTAATTCTTTTTGATTCCGAGGGAAAAGTGAAGGTTTGCCTTATTTCGGGTAAATTCAATAGTTCTGCTATTTTAGTAGAATAACTAAAAATAGAGGTTGATGACTGATATTCCAAAGGAAACCAGAGAAGAAGTCTCGCCTGAACTAGAAGCAATCGTTTCTGGTTTTGAATGATTATCACTAACACCTGCACCCAGACCACCATTAGTGGTATCATAGCAGCTTATTGACACTGATCAGGATCTCAAAGATCAGAGAAATAAGTCCAACATGGCTTTTAGAGTTGGAGGAAGACGTGGTCAAAGAAGAGGAAGATCAGTTGCAAATGCTGAAGTGTTGGAAGCTATGCAACAAATGCAAGCTAGATTGGAATCAGTGGAAATGGGAAATCAAGGAGATGCAGATGTTGGAGATGTCATTGAGCCTGAATTTGAAGCTACAGAAGCAGAGGAACCTATAGAAATTACTCTTGAAATGAGATTCTTTAAATCAGTGTTAGGATCCACATCTAAACCCAGACTTGAGGGTACAGTTTATGCATGAGGTTTAAACCCTGAGGAGTTGATAATCTAGATTAATAGCATGGATAAATTATTTGATTATGAATAAATGGAAGAAGGAAAGAGAGTGAATTTTCTATCACAAAATTGAAAGGACATGCAACTCTTTGGTGGGATGGGGTGCAGGTAGAAAGAAAAAGACCTGGTAAGCAGCCAATTAGAAATTGGAACAGGATGGTGGCAAAGTTGAGAGGTAAGTTTTTGCCAAGTGATTATCAACAAACATTATTTAGACAGATGCAAAATCTCAGATAGATGTCTTTGACAGTGAAAGAATACACAAAGGAATTTTACAAAGTGAGCATAAGAGCTGGACAAATTCAAGATACAAATTAGAAGGTTGCAAGATACATAAATGGTCTCAGAATGGATATCCAAGATGATATAAGTTTGTTGTCTCCTAAAAGAATAGAAGAGGCTTATCAGATGGTATTGAAGGCTGAAGAAAAACTCATGAGGAAGCAATCTGCCAGAAGTAGAGGTACTTTTCGAGGAAGGGGAAGTCAATGTGGTAGAGGAAGATCTACAACACCTAGAGATGAATCTAGCAGCAACTTGAGTCAGCATACACCCACAGAAGGTGATGCAAGTGGCAGAAGGAGTTTTTCAGAGGAAGAGGAGGTAGAGGTAGAGGAAGAGAAATTAGATGTTACAGATGTAATAAGCTAGGACACAGAGCCTATGAGTGCCCAAAAAATGTAGGAACAAATCAGAGAAATGTAATTATTGCTCAGAATGAAGAAGAGGCAATAAAGGTGCCAGAAGAAGAAAATGTACCAGAGAAAGGGGAATCTTTGGTAGTTAACAAAGTTTTGTTAAAGCCAACAAAGGAAGCTGTTGATCCAGCACAGAGAAAGACTTTGTTCAGGACCATGTGCAAGGTTTAAGGAAAATGCTGTCAAATGATAATTGATAGTGGTAGTATTGATAATTTGGTCTCTACAGAAGCGGTGGAGAAGTTGAAATTAAAGACAAAGAAACATCCAACACCTTATAAGGTGTCATGGCTTCAAAAAGCACATCAGCTGTTAGTGAAGGAACAATGTGAAGTGGAGTTGCAGTTGGGCAAATACAAAGACAAAATTCTATGCGATGTGATGCCTATGGATCTGTGTCGCATATTGCTGGGAAGACCTTGGCAGTATGGCAGAGGAGTTATGCATGATGGGAAAAAGAACACATACAAATTTGGTAAAGATGGTGTTAATCATACATTGATGCCTATGGAAGAAGAGGATGCATCAAGAAAATCTGATCTAAAGAATCTATTGCTGAGTGGAAAAGAATATTTGCAACAGATTGAAGAGGACGAGGTAAATTTTGCATTGATTTGCAAACCCAAGGTAATAATGACTTCCACTAAAATTTCTGATTTGCCAATTGAAATTCAAGAGATGCTAGAGAATTTTTTTGATATTGTTAGGGCCTAAATCTACCTCAGGCCAAAGGAAGGCAGGTTTAGGGTAATATCAAACCACGCTTAACCTGGTAGCTAGCCCTACCAGGTCAGGAGAAGGCTCTCTCCTTGTCAATATCAATGAAAATTTATCAAGGAAGGCTTGATATGACTGATATAAAAACTAATTTTAGGCTAGGTATGCTTACTCAGAGGAATTTGATTGAATTTAATGGTTGGGTTGCTGGATCAGATGGGGAAGACAGCTTTGGGTCCGGGAAATGAACACAGATTTGCAGAGGTTTCTGTGGGGCGAGGTAGGCAAGTGTTTTAGCACTTTGAAATGAGTGTAATGGTGAGTCTAAATATTGGTGAGGAGCTAGAGAGGGCATGCAATTGTCATGAGTCCTCTTCAAATAGTAGAAAACATGTAAAACTAAATAAACCCAAAGGCAGAGCACTGAAGCATCAATGAATTCTACCTTTTACACTTTATTCATTTAGCTATGAAGAATGAAAGAGATGATGGCACACATAAACATAATATCACTGAAATAAAGAGAAGAAAACAATGCTAAATCACATTATCACAAGAATCCAACAAAATGTTGCAAAACCCTGGTTTATTTCCTTGCCAAACTACAGAAGTGATGTACAAAGTAGCTCAATGCATCCACAAGAGTCCAACCTTGACAAATGACTAAGAAAGTACAAGATATAGGCAAAAAACCACCCATGCTAGCCTTTAGGGGTTGAATCCATGAGAAGAGGGGTGGTTTCAACCATATCTAAACTAGGAACACAAAAATAGGCAGTGGAGCAGCTTGCCTCTAAAACCTAGGAAACTGATTCATTCAACTCTAAACCACCTACAACTGATGTATCTACCTTATCAAGTCAAGTTTTATCAATTTTACATCATAGCACATCAATTTACATCATGTCACATCATGAATTTGACCATAAGAGAGAAAAAGTCAAACTAGAAGAAAACTAGGTGAAAAACAAAGTTTTTGAGTAAAATTGGCACTTTTTCATTCTGTGCGTAGTGCCATTTTTCTGTGCCTAGCACTTTTTCCAAGCTACTTTTGGAAGGCTTCCCGAGGTCCAAATCAGGTGTAGGATAGCTTGCTGGAAAGCCTGGTGAGTTTACTTTCTGGAGCAATTTGGATTTTTTGATTTGGAGTCCATTTACCCCTCCAAAATTGCAATCTCCCAACATTGCTTCCTGTGTGGCCAAAAAGTGGTAGAGAGGGCATTTTTTGGGTGTTTTTGGCCCTTTTGGAGGTCCAAAACTTGTCAAAATTTCCTAGTAATTTCTGAGCATGCCTAAATTTTCATAAGGAATCCAAAAATGCCAAGTTTTCTTCAAATGGAGGTCCCTATCAAAAGCGAGCGCCGGTGGTGCTACGCACTTGCTGGAAAAACCTTTTTTTTCCCTGAAAAATTAAAAAATGTCAAAAAGTTCACCAAATTTCTTGAAATTTGGCATGAGTGATCAATGTCAGGTGCTATGCTGGGCCAATGAAGCTTCAACCAAGATTTTGAGCTTATCTTTCTAGTGAAGTTAGCTTGATTTTCCTTCTCTTTGCCAATTGTCGTTTTCCCTTATATTTTGTAGCTCCATGATTGTTTGTTTGTCCTCCATTTGCTTAGTCTGTTGCTAAGGTAATTAATGACCCATTTAGCTCTCTCTGTTGGGTTGTGTTATATTCTTTCCACATAGTTAACAGGGGGTTTGAAGGGTACCCGTAACCCCACTTTATGGGCTGCCCCGGAAAATTTTGGTTTTGGACCCTATGTTAGGTTGGGCGGACCCACCTATGGTTTTGTGCATGATTTTCGCACATGTTTTTTGGACGTGATGGTTTTTGGTCCATGGTTTTGGACGCGATGGTTTTCGGTACATGGTATTGGATGCTTCGGCAGGTATAAATATGTATTGTAACATTGAAAGGAACATAATGAAAAATCAAGCTGGTAGTCCCAGTTTTGGGATCTAGGGGAAAATCTATGTGCATATGTGTTTTTATGTGTTATGCTCTCGCATTGTTTATTTTTCTGTGATTTAGAATTCGTATGCAGGTAATTTCTGTATGGGGTC